>BLKR01004943.1:40154-93514 GCA_011170035.1 Teleogryllus occipitalis | reverse complement strand
AGTATGCTTCGATGCTATTCCTAATTTAGACTTTATCCGACCATTTTGCTTCATTATAATAATGAAGAGCCCAATTTGCGAATTACACACATTCGGAAAATAACCGAAACTTCTATCGTTTAATGAAGGAACAGGGGAATATTTTAAATGTTTTTCCACACAAAAAAAATCATTTTATTTCGTCAGAATGATATGGCTTTCTAAAACGAAGTATACTATTGTGTGTTACGTAAACTATGATATATGTTACAAACTGTTAAAAATTCTCAAAAAGGTATCGTAATTCGTGGTTTTCATTTAAAACGAAGCACTTGTGACTGATGGAAATAAAGTGAAGATTTCTTGTGTTGTTTTCCTTATAAATTCTGCTCCTTGCATTTATGAGAATTCTTGAAAGAAATACTATCCGAATGAGCATAGCAACCAGACGCTGACTAGGGAGTGAGGGCGGCTGCAAATGCTTCGACGGAGGCTCCTGGAAGGGCTGCGGTTTCAGGCGTGTCGACTTCCTAGCACGCGACGCGCAGGAGGCTGAGGCTTCGGAGACCGCGGCGATGGCGATGGCGACGGCAGCGGCGACGGCCGTAGAGGGCGAGGCGGCGACAGGCGCCTTAACGACGTGTCACGGCTTTCCTAATACGCGGGAATTACTGAAGCGACTGACGTCAGTTAGCGGCCGGCGGAATAGAGCGCCTTAGCGAGGACGCCCAGGTGGCACTCACGGCGCGGCGGCGGACAGCTAGTCGCCCCGCCTCCAGCCACAGCTCGCGTAGTTTTCTTCTCTTCCTCTATTGTCTTCTTAGCCTCTTTTTTTTATTTTTTTTTATATTTAAGGTCGCATCAACATCTGGATCATTGGCGACTACTATTGGAGTTAACGTTATGGTAACTATGAATATGAAACGATATGGTGGTGATGAGGGGTGAAAGGACGAATAGAAATACAATCATGCCCGAGGCGGGACTCGAACCACGACCCTTAGGTCCGAGATCACTACTTCACTACTGTCTTAGCGATCTCGGCCACCGAGCCGACATTTTCTTCTTTTTCGTGTTTGACTTCTTTGTTCTTTTTTCCTCATCTGCTTTTTTATCTTATTTTTTCTTGTTCTTCGTTTTGGTCCTCTTCTTGATCTTCTTTGTCTTCTTCATCGCATTCAGACTGGCGGTGTAAATTCTAAGGGTTTGTGCTTCAAGACGCTCGCACATAGGCATTGCCCGCAAATATTATAGATTACACTGCAGATTATGGCAACATGTGATCAGCCCATTACGAGTAGGATGGATTTTGAACAAAGAATAGGCGTGGTAGAAAGTGGGGTACAGAAAATTAAACTGAAACTAGCCAAACCAACAGAGCAATGGTAGTACACCATGGCCTCCGTCCCTGAGGCCCCTTCAAGGGGGGGGGGGGGAGTCCGGCTCAGCAAACACATTGCCTCCCCCCGCCCCCCTTCCCCAGCGCCCTCTCTCACCCCTCCCGGCCTGCCTCTATTTCCTAGCTCGGTCCTAATTACAGCGGCGTAATTGGCCGAGTTCTTGCGGCCGCCAGACAATGAGATGACGAACGGCGGGAAAAGAAGTCTCGTTTGTCGCGCACCCCCCTCCCTCTCCCCGGGAGCGAGGAGGGGGCGGGGCCCAGACCGCCTTTTTTGCGACGCCGCGCCGGCGACTCTGCTGCGGACTATTTCTCAACTTATCAGCCGGACACGTAGATACTCCTTGATTACACGGTACGTTCTGTTCTGTAATTATGCCGCTTTTGCAATTGACTGCCCTTGTTAAGAAGATGCTTCGTTAGGGGACATACTTCTGTGTCGAGCATGTAATGTTTCTGGTGTTGTTGATATAAAAACATAGAATCTTCATTTTCACCTTCATAACAATAATGTTTCCTTTTTGTGCTTGCTTGCGCCGTGTTTTTCATGTTCAACTCATGCTTTTAGCGCGTTGGTTCAGTTTAAGGTGATTATTTATGGTTGAATGTCTGTCTTTCTTTCCCTTACAAACCATCGCAGTCTCTGGAAGGTTTCTTTGCAAGAGATATACCGTTCGCAAAATATGTTCTAGCAATGATTTGATATTGGCAGGCGTTGGAGTAAATAATAGAGAACCTACTCCATCACATCTAATTGTTGCGGTTGTTCATCTGTCATTGTTTGAACATGCGCTATTCACTTTCGCTTTTTAAATACTTCCTCTTGCGTATGTAAGTACAGTATGCCAGGAAAGTGTCTTCGCAGTGTCAGCTTGTTAGTGAGAGTGCTAGCAATAGAAATTATCTTGGTACAAAACTCTTGCAACAAAAGAACACGTAAATGGCGTTCTCACCAGATTCATAACAGATGCCGGAAGAGTTGTCCCCTTCATTTGTTTCCCAGTGATCTGGTTGCTACCAACATAAATGCAATTTATAATACGTAGCCCTGATTCGGCTCGGTGAAGAGAGACTTTCCTGACGCACTGTATTAATACTCGTACAGTCAAACCACAGCGATATGAAAACCCAGCAATGTTGAAGAATTGATCAGAAAACTAGAAAACGAACTTATAGAACGAAATATAATCGGATCTCCATATATCGAATCTGACGGTTCCTTCTATATTATTCGAATAAACTTCGATATATATGAAATTTTTGCAAATGTCTTTTAAAGAACTTTAGAAAAATTGTGTAAAATGGAAAATTCAACAAATAATTAACAAATAATTTAATCACATGTCCCACATATTTATGATTAGTAACATGAAATTAGTATTGCATACATTGCTGACTAAATCATTGAATTGAAATAAAAAAATTGTTGCTCATACGATGCATTGCAATCTAAATACTGTTCACACTTGTTAACCCACTTTAACACCATCTGGAACATTTTATCTCAATCGGAAACCATTCCGAATTGTGGCATGTTATTTATAATATGTACTGTTCATTTTTATTTCATAGAAAAAAATAATCAACTTGTGAACGACTTGAGAAACTTGTAAACAACTTGAGAAACGTTTCTAAAGGAAATTTTCAAGAGACAGAAAAGTAATTCTAGAGTTGACTCCTTTTATAGTGAACTTCTGGGGACTCACATGTTTGGTTATATATATATGGTCACTATATCCGAGATTCACTTTATCCGATGATGTCAAAATTAAATGGAATTTCTCCACAATGATTGATTGTATTAGTATACAGCAAAATTCATCAACAACAGGAACTGAAAATTCCAAGATGTTTATTTATACGTAAAATAAATGATTTTCAATTGTTTTCTTTGTATATATTTCATTAGATCCATTTCCAGAGTTCGTGCTCTCTCCATACTCGATTCTGCATTGTCCTCTGTCTCTAAGTATCGTAATGCAGTCTTTGCACCTTTCCATCCCACCTCGGAAGGCCCTTTCAATCGTCTAATAAGATACGAGATCTAATTAACTTCCAGGACTTAGTTCCTTCGTTCATTATAGCCGAGGTTCAGGTTCACTATAACCGAATCTTGTTATGCCTCTTTGTAATGTAAGTGAAACGGAACGGGACCAGTGACTTAAGTTCACTTTATCCGAGTTCACTATAATCGGAGTAGACTATTTATAGAGAATTTCGATGAATGGAGGTTCCATATGTAGATGTGCGACAGTATTTCTTCCGGACGGTCATTACGGCAAACCGCAAGCGACGCCGGGGAGTCTTCGCAAAAGCCGTGCGAAGCCCTGTTGGGCGCGGCGTGCGGCGCGGGCAGGGCGCGGGCGGGCGAGCGCGCGCCGCCCGGAAGCAATTGGATCTGCTCGCACGCTCGCACGCGGTCGCACGCATTGTGCGCCGCAGCCGCCCTCCCCCCCCCCCCTTCCCCCGCCCCCGCCCCGGCGCGCTGTTGTAGCCGGCGCCCGCTGTTATTCATTTGTTATTTGTTTATTTGCTGTGCGAGCGATCGGCGTCGCTGTTTGTGCAGTTGAACTTGTCGGCCGCGAGGCGGACACGATAATTAACTGACGCAAACATAGCGAGCGGTGGCGGCGGCGGCGCCGCCTCTGCTACCCGCGCCCCGTCCCCTCCTACCCCACGCCACGCACCCCCGCCTTCACAGACTTGTGCGGGAGGCCCGGCTTCGATGACCGAATTGTGAGGCCCGCTCGCGAATGTTATTTCCTGTCTGAAACTTGGTAAAACGTGTACGTCTTTTCCTGCAATCTGATTCGCGCACGCTTCGGGAGGCCTGGGTTTGGTCGGCGAATTTGGGCAAGCCGCTCGTGACAATTGTTGGTTTCTTTGCCAATTGACCATTGCTGCTTGCTTTGACCTTGCTATAAAGGTTTAGGCTCTGGCTTCCGTCTCTACTCTAGGTTGCAACATAAACGATAAATGAAAGTGGCGTCGTTTTTCGAAGTCTCACTGGCTAGTGATGATTGGTAGTACAAAGATGTAGTCGAATCCTCTTCTATTATGTTTCATTTGTCGGTGATTTACTTCGTTTATATTCGACTATTCCTATTTTTGAGTAGAGATCTGGACACCGATAAAAGAGGAAAGATCAAGGAGGAGCTTGAAATGTGGGTAGCAATAACGATGGAGTAAGTAGAATCAGTTTGCGTGACACGAGTACAAATGAAAACGTCCTCGAAAGAGCTGGAGAAGAGTAGAAGAAAATTCTGAAGATTCAATAAAGAAAGAAGAATGGGCTTGGTTAATGCTGGTGAAGAAACTGTTTAGTAACTTAATGCGCTGAGGGGCAGGAACTGAGAAGGAAAAAAGGAAAAGGGTGTAGAAAGAGGTGATGGGCACAAACTTCGCAAATTCGAAAATTATTGCAAAAGGCGCAAATATGAGTTGACCAGGCATGTGGTTACCTATAAGTAACACAGGGCGTTAAAGGGCTAAGGTACGTATCCAAGGCTATGCATTACGAACAAGACTCTGTATTTTCTCTTAATTTTCTTTCAAACGGACGTTGGGAGTTAAAATATAATGCATTTTTGTGTGAGAAATTCTATTTAAGAGTCTGACGCCTGATATGTAGAAACAATATTACTGACAAGTTCTCTAATAAGATTTCTGACAGTTGTGTAAATCTTAAATGGTTGGTATTGCGTCTTGGCGGAAGACATTTATTCCTTTACGTTTTTTGAATAATTATTTCCTCTACCCAATTACGAACATCGTGCGTTGTAAGTAAATGGAAAGTTTTCGAACCTGTGAGTTTATATATTTCCTTAGTACAACATTTATTTGCTTTCATCATTTTACCGTCTGGTCTCGTTTCACGGCGCGAAAATTCATTTGTTCACAAATGTCATGCTCATGACATTTCTTATTGGTTGTATTAAACTTGTGTGTCATAAATTGAGGTACACTTTGTTTGAACTCCGTGTTTGGTCAACTTGCTGGCTCCATTCTTACCAGCTACATAGCAGCAAAGCAGTCTGATTCGTGGAAGTGAAACCAAGTCGAGTCAATGCAATATGCGTAAGGCGCATCGGTGCATAAGCTCGACGTATGCCAGACACTGCTAACGACCTCTGCACACAGTTGTGCCACTACCAGCAAACTCTTGAGGCACCGGATCCCAACCGTCGCCCTGCACTCTCTTCTGACAAAGACTGAAAGACTGCGCTCTGGTGCCAGGCCCTCCGTGAATTGGATAATCACTCCCGAACACTACGTCTCGGGTTATTAGTGTAGGAAATACATATCCTTCGCTGAAAAAAAAACTTCAGACCCTGCCCCTTGGTCACGACATACCACATTTTCGAAACAGATGTCACAGCAGTCCTTTGACCGGGAGGTCTTAGGTTCGAGTCCCGACGGCGGCAGGATTTTTGAAATTAGCTTTTCAGCAAGGTCGAATTCAGTCGCTGTCTGGAGGAGAATTCTAGCGGACGGCTGCTCTGATCGGTAGTTTTGCGTGGTTTCTCCGATCAACACCAGGCGAATGCCGGAGCAGAACCCTTACAAACGGGCCACGGACAGCGCGCGATCATTCCTTCCTTATCTTTGTTCTATCCTCTCCCCTTACACTTACACTAACATGTACTACACTACCACATATTCCGGGAGACCGGTCGGGAGCTTGAAGCTGGTCCCGGCTGGAGCGGTGCCCCGCTGGTGGGAGAAACCTGGTTGGGGAAAACCCCGCAGCTCGACGGTAGGTCGGCGTCGGATCTCGCCATCCAGTGGGAGAAGATCCTCAATCTTCCGATAACAATACATGCACTACACTTACGGGACTAATGACCTCGGTAGTTGACGCGCTTGGAATCACTGACAATCAATCAATCAATCAATCATTCAATGGAAACAGGTGTTTACAGCGGACTGTCGATGGTCAGAAGGAGACCCTTGCGGGCGCGAAAGCGAACGTGACTAATCGCGTGAATGTGGTGGAGTATTGAAGCCCCGGCGGCGTGGAAACGAAAGCGAATGCGTGTGTGTGTGGAGGGGGGATCGTAGATTTTTCTTAAATAATACAATAATACATTCAATACAACCTATTTGTCATTGTTTTGTATATTATTTATTTGCTCTAGATATGATGACAATATCATTGTTTAAATATTTTTTACATAATTCCAACGTAAATAAATATTTGAATAATTTTCCCAAACAAAGGAAGGTAAACGAACACTCATGGTCTTTTGGAGGGGGCCATGGGGGGCATGCCCCTGCCTCCCCCTGGATCCGCCAGTGGTGGAGGTGGTGGTGGGGGGTGACTTCGCATGCGGCGGTGGCACTGGAGGTGCTGCGACGGTTGTCGTCGTTGGCGGCCCCTGCGCCCGGGCGGCGGCGACGGAGGCGGAGGCGGCGCTGGAACCAGTCCGCTGGAATGGCATCCACGCCTCGCGTCCCCCGCGCCCTCCCCCGGCCGCGCAGGGAGCGAGCGGGGCGGGGCGGAGCGGGGCGGGGCGGGGAGGCGAGCGCGCCGGCGGGAATTAGGGAGCGTGACTCCACATAACACGAACAATATGGCCAGCCGGAGCCGGCCGGGCCGGGAGCGGCCGCAGCAGCAGCAGCAGCGCCGCGCGCGGAGACAGCCCCCGCCCCCGCCCCGCCCCGCCCCGCCCCCGCCCCCGCCCCCGCCGCCTCCACGGCCGCGCCGTTGCCGCCTCCGTCGCCTCAAACGTCGCCGCTGCGCCTCCTGCTCGCCTCAGGCGTACCAACTCGAGACACGGGCGGCGGCCCGGCCCGGCCCGGCCCGGCGCGGCGCGGCGTAGCGCGGTAGAGACGTTGGACAGGCCCTCGTTCACGACCTGCCGCTTAAGGCTTGTCGCTTTCGGGTGGTCCACTCGGGCCCAGACGGCGGCTCGGAGGCCGCGAAAATCAAAGGCACATGCAGGGATCGAGTGTTGGCTGAGGTTGCTTCGTTATCACGTTACACGCTCATTGATCGTGATTTCACACAACATCGTTTTGGCTGTAATCTACGTCAACAGCAGTACACTTGTAATTGGGTCATTCATTTCCTTATTTCATTTAATGCATACAAAAGTATTAAAATTCTAAACCATTGTTCATAAAGAATAGAAATGTGATGGAATGAATCATGAGCTGAATGTGTAAAAAAAATGCCTGATATTTTTGGTAGTCTGAGGAAGGGAATCTTGTTGCGTTTTCGTAGAATTGTTCCGTACGCCTGACAGAACAAACAAGGTAGATAATTGCTACGTATATGAGAAGCCGCTCGAAGTATTTAAATCTTCTATCAGCGGCCGCAAGCGAGGGCGGGCGTGCGCTCGACGCCGCCGGAGGAAGCACGCGCACGGGCACGGCGCGGCGCCGGCGGAAGGCGTTGGCAACCCTGGGCCGCCGCCGCCGCCGCCTCCCACGCAGCCGCCACCCGCTCCGCCGCCTCCCGCGCCGCCGCCGCCGCGGCTACTGCCTGCCTTCGCCTGCCTCCGCCGCGCCGCCGCCGCCGCCGCCTCCGCCGCCCTGTTGCCGACGTTCACCGGTCCTCGTCGCCCCCGCGCCGCGGCCCTCCCGCGCGTCGCCTGCTCGCAGCCGCCTCCGCCGCCGCCGCTGCCCCCTGCTTATAACGCCATTAGCATAAAATTACTGTTTTCATTTGGAGCCTGTATAAATCAATCGCGGGAGCGCGACGGCGGCGCGTCGGATGCCGCACCGCGCCGCGCCGCCGCCGTCGCCTTCCCCCCACCCCCCGCTCTCGCCAGCCGCGCCCCTCCACCCCCGCCCCGCCCCGCCCCCGCGCCTAACGAGACAGAACAATGGCAGGCGCGGGCGCGCGCGCGCTTGGCTCCGCGGCGCTGCCGCCACCCACAACGCGCTTCTGCCGGGCGGCGCGGCGCGGCGCTCGGACGGCGGAGGCGGTGGCACATGCGGAGGCGATGGCGGAGGCGGAGTCAGGGACGGTGGCGGAGGCGTTGGCAATGGTCGGGACTGTGGCGGAGGCAGTGGCGCATGTGGAGGCTGTGGCGGAGGCGGAATCAGGGAGGTCTTAGGCGTAGGCGGAGGTGTTGGAGGCGGCCAGGGCGGGGTGGTGGCGGAGGCTGTGGCGGCGGCGGTAGTGCAGGCGGTGGCATAGGTGGAGGCTGAGGCGGTGGCGCAGGCGGAGGCGGTGCGGTGGCGGAGGCGGAGTCAGGGACGGAGGCGGTGGCACAGGCGGAGTTAGGGACGGTAGCGGAGGCGGAGTCAGGGGCGGTAGCGGAGGCGTTGGCAGTGGCCTGGGAGGTGGCAGAGGCGGCAGCGGTGACGTATGCGGAGTCCGCGGCGGAAGCGGGGCCGAGGCAGTGGCGGTGGCGGTGGCGTTGACGGAGGCGTTTGTGGTGGCGGAGGCGGTGGCAGTGGCCAGGGCGGTGGCGTAGGCGGAGGCGGAGGCTCGGCGGTGACTGGGGCGGTGGTAGTGATGGAGGCGGTGGTGGCGCCTGGGGGCGGCGCCGCGCCGCGCAGTCGTTCTGTAGCCGCCGCTGCGTCTTTGTCTCCACCGCTCGCCGCATGGTGTGAAGGCGCTCCCCCCGCCTCCATACGCGCGCTTCTGCCACACGAGGAAATAATACGTCTACTGAGTTGCCTGTTAGCATACAAGCGCTCCATTGTTCCGTACGAATATGACAAGTTGTGCTTGCAGGATATATTATGAAGGAAGGAACTATTTATTTAATGAAATGTTCGTAGAGTGGTTGGGAAATAGGCGAGATAAAGAATTGTCGCTGAAAGAGTGGAATATGTTATTAATGCTATTCTGTTACTACTACCTTAAATGAGGTTTTTCTCCTGATAAAGTAAATGTACTTCCTTTTTTCTGTAGTAAATTTATTGTTGCTTTTCCGCATGTAACGTAACAAAGCACTCACACGTATTTGAATGTTCGACTTGTTGGCTTGAAGTTCATTCCGTTTTACATACTATGGAAGGAATGTTATTTGAGATATACCTGTCGAGAGTATATCCATTTAAAGACATTATCCTCAATAACGTTTTTCCAAAGCTTCGAGGCTCACACATTCCTTTTCAAGATTTGTATGTAGTCATTATCTTGTAAGGAGTGTAGTTTTAAGGTATAGTTAGACGTAAAATTAAATAAAAGCAGAATTCAATTGCGTAGTGCAATTTTTGCTTTCAAATTTCAACAAAAAAATTAAACCTAGTTGAAAAAACAGAGAATGTAATAACAAAAGGTATTTTCTAAAAATAAAGAAATAATAAAAAAGAACAATAACTTGGCAGGAAGAAAAGGAAAACGTGAAAAGAAATTAG
Organism: Teleogryllus occipitalis; assembly: GCA_011170035.1. NCBI lineage: Eukaryota > Metazoa > Arthropoda > Insecta > Orthoptera > Gryllidae > Teleogryllus > Teleogryllus occipitalis. The sequence goes on along the minus strand of BLKR01004943.1, from coordinate 83,817 downwards.
TAAAATTGACAGAATGGCGCATTAAAACTGTTTTGCTGCTTATGGTTTTGCTAAACTTCGTTTTGCAATTGAAAGTATTGGGAAAGAAGCATTGTGTGTTGTTAATAAAGCAAAGGAGTTTTTATTCATCTTTGGCCAAACCTGCTTGTGCCATATCAAATATTGACTAAGAATTTAAATGAAAGTGGGTTTAATAATCACACGGCAAGTTTAGGTTTGAAGTTTTATTAATAAAATTGTAACAAGAAGACGAGGGAATTAATGGAATGCATGGTACTCGTTATAAATAAAACAAGTTACGAAGCAACGAGTGTCACGTGTTTCCGATGTACAATTGTTTTAATTGTCGAATAAGATAAATGTGTTATATTCGTATTGCTAGAATTTAAAATTAATAAGAAGTTCAATTATAATAAAAAATGATGTATTGAAAAATTTTTATGTACACCGGTAATATTGATTTTATCTATGATATTTAATCTTTTAATTTCGATTTGTTCTACATAATTCAAAACGATTATTATGCCTGTAACAAGTACTGTACCGCAGCTTCTGAGTCAATGATCCAGTGGATTCGACAATGACCACTCTCGATAAGATTCCCGGAGATTTTTTAACCAGTTTCATTGATCCTCTAAACAAATGCTACAATTGCAGTAAGTCGATTCGTCCACGCACGGTACAATAAGGAATAATAGCCCAACTCAGTAGCTCATTTGTTTTCGCAAATAGTTTTTATTTCATGGGAGCAAAACTTTTATCGGTTCTTGTCAAAAATGCTTGTTCGTACCTTTATTTATTATTCAACTTAACATGTATACATAGTACATAGGGATCCCAGAGCACAAGAAAACGGATGCAGATTGCCTTTTTTCCCCATTCACAGTTCAAACACAGTTCTTAATTGTTTTTTTCACGTGAAAGTACATTCTGTAAAGGAAATTTTTTCAAGACCGGCAGTGCGAGAAAAGGCGCTATCGGCTAACCACACATTTACTGCAATAACAAATGTACTGCATGCGATGTACGTACGTATAAAGAAGTGAGCGTTACTCAAATCTGCACCAACGTTCCATAATTCACCTTTTCATCCGTCGATAGAAACGATGTGGCGACAAGTGGACCCTTGTATCGTTCTAAATGCGGTGACATCCCTCTCTGAATACGATTTTTAAAACTCTAAAATAAAATGTGTATCCGTGAAATAGATGTCGACTGCGGGTTATCAAGCAGCCTGTGGTTCGAATTACATCGCCGGCCCATGGCATTGTGTATTTCTGTTTGGCTCTGCGGATTGCAAAAATACGCAGAACGCAGGTTTTTCGTATTCCCTTTGTAGTTGATTGGTCTGCGGGTGCACCCTGCCTGCCCCTGTCTCCATAATAGGGTTTGCTGGGTCATCGGACTAATGGTAAACTGAGCGCTTCTCACACTTCGAAATATTGGCGCGCTCGTGATTGTGCGGAATATAGCGCGTAACGACGCGACTGCGCGAGGGCGCGTTCGAAAAGCCCTCACGCACGCGCTGATCAATGGCATTAACCCCAACGGGCGGCGGCGGCGGCAGCGACGGTGGCTGCGGGGGCGGCGGTGACGGCTGCTGCGCTGGCGAGGGCGGCGGTGTTGGTGGCGGCGGGGGCGGCAGCGATGGCTGCGGGGGCGGCTGCCGCGCTGGCGAGGGCGGCGGGGGCGGCGGCGGTGGCTGCGAGGGCGGCGGTGACGGCTGCTGCGCTGGTGAGGGTGGCGGTGGCGGCGGCGGCGGCGGCGGCGGCGGGGGCGGCGGTGACGGCTGCTGCGCTGGTGAGGGTGGCGGCGGCGGCGGCGGCGGCGGGGATGGCGGGGCTAGCGGTGCAGCGACGGGGACGGTGGCGGCGGTGGCAGGACCCCTCTCGCGTGTCTGCACCGTATCGCCCAATGGAAACGATTTGTGATCCTGTAGGGGAGGATTGCGGTTGCATTTTTCCACATAAAAGACGAGTGTTCCACATGTATTTTTTTATTCGTGTTTTTGGAAGGATGAGAGATGTATACATTTTTGTGCATATTGCCAGAATAATTTATTGAATACAATTCTTTCCCTGCCTTAATTATTGTTTCGGCGTGAGTTTTAGTCGGGTTGTTTTTAAATTAAATAATTTTGTAATGTTCAATAATATTTATTTCTGCTGTGTATGATGTTGACAAATCATTGACAAATAACGACTAATCCGCCAAATGTCTTACTAGCTCTCAAAAATATTCTCCCGTTGTTATTACTGCATTTAGACTGGATGGCTGAAATTAAAAGCAGAGGATTTTTTTTTAAATTTGTGAGTCGACGGCTTAATTGACTGGGTATTTGAAAGTAGAATCTTGTAAGTTTTGCGAATAATTTAAAAGATTGTTTAGAATGGTTGAGTTCTTGATTGCTTCTAGGAAGATTTTTTGTGTAATTTTGTTGGTGTTATTGAGGTTCAGGATATATGTTCATTGGCTCCAGAATAAACTGAATTGTTGGGAAGATCTTAATTGGAACGTCATTGGATCTCAGCGTTCCTACCTAGATATTTGATTCCATATTCGCTACCAGAGACCAGCTCTACGAACTTAGTCATATTCCATAACCTGCGTCGTTCAGTGACTGAGCAAATATATCTTATTAGGGTAAAAAATTGTCGGATGATTTAATTTTGACGGGCACCTGTCAGGGCTATCACATTTTCCATTCTTCCGAAATCCGTCATTAGTCCGTTTTACGTGGACGAATTTCCAAAGGCACTGGAGTCCTTACCACACCAAAGCGGTCATCGAGTTTTACACAATATAATATATAAGGACGTGAGTCAGGGGAGTTTGTGTCCCTGCTTTCTGTTCTCGAGCGCCCACAGAGACGTTTCCGCAGCGAGCCCAAGTGGCCGAATGGAATGAGAGGCATTGTTGAGGGAATTGCATTGGTTCACGGTGCAAGCCGCTGAATTCACCGCGAAAGGGGCGCGGTGTGGACAGTTGCACCTGCTGTCGCCCTGGGCCCTGGCGACCGGGGGTGCCCCGGGCAGGGGGTGATCGACCGCCTCGGTTTTCGCCGCCCTGCTACGACCTCGCGCTCACCGCCGCTCAGGCACCACCACCTCCGCTCTCGCCGCCTCCGCCATCACCGTTCCCACCTTCACCTCCGTCTTCGCGCTCCTGTCCCAGGCCTGGAGCTCACCGCCAGCACAATGCCCACCACTACCCCACGCCGATCACTGCCATCTCCCTTTTCCAAAGCCTTCGCCATCGCCGTCCTCGTCCTTGTCTTCGTCGCCCCTACCTCAGGGCCCTCGCCCACATCCACCAACGCAAAGCCCACCACCTACCCACTCTCACCACCACCACCATCGCCGCCCACACCCCCGCCTCCGCCTTTGCCGCTCCTTCTCCAGGCTCCACGCTCACCGCCTCCAACGCGCCATCACCCCCGTCCTCACCGCCAACGCCATCACCGCCCCCACCTTCGCCTTCATCGCCCTTTGCTCACCTTAATCTCCGTCTCCACAATAGCACTACCCTCCGCTTCTGCGTTTCCTGCCACCCCTTCGCCCCATCACCACCGCCTTCGTGGTCACCGCGTTCACCACGTGATCACTCCTGAGCTTTCCATCTCCGCCTCTTCCACCCCCACACCCGCCTTTGCTTCCTCCGCCCCATCCCCACCGCCACCGCCGCCTTATCGCGAAAGGCGCTCCCGGGCGGCGGTGGGGGCGGGGCGAGCAGGCTCGAAGCCAGCGCCCACCGCCTCCTCCTTCGTCCCCAGGCCGCCGCCGGGCCCGTGGCGCCGGGCCGGGGAGGAAAGTTGTTTGCGCTTCCTGCCAGGCGGAATGTTCCGGAACTAATTGCCGGCCAGTCCCTCCTCCCCACCCCCCACCCCCCACCCCCGTCACCCTGCTGGGCTCGGCGCCGCTGCGGCGGGGTCCTCGCCTGAAATTTCGGGGCGCCCTGCAGCCGCCGCCGCCGCCGGCTGGAGAGGTGCAGTGGGCGCGAAAGCGCAGGGGTCGCCCAGGGACCTCCTCCGGGGTCAGAGGCTCTCAAGAAAGGCCCGTTGGGTCGCTTTGTAAATAACGTTCGTTCCAGCCCACTCGAGCACACTTACGTAGACGGCTCATTTCACTCCCAACGTCCTTGGGCGGTTTTCTTCCAACCCAGTCGTTCGTATAGGAAGTATTTTTCTTTCACGTCATGCTGGCCGTTTCTTCGCGAAATTTTAATTTTTTCGTAATCCTTAGCCTTCACTTTGGTTCATACAGCGGGATTTCTTCTTGTAACAATATGAAAGTAGAGAGGACATTGTCTATATGTACATTGCGAGACCTTCTACAGATCTGTGTGTTTCAGGTAAAGCTGGTTGTTTCTTCGCGGGATTTTAATTTTTTGGTAATCGTTATACTTTACTTTGGTTGATGCAGCGGGATATTTTTCTTGTTGACACAGTAAGAAAATTGAGAGAACATCGTGTACGATATGCATCGCGTACCTCTATAGATCTTTGTGTTTCAGGTAATGCTATCTATATTTATTCGCGGAATTTTATTGTATTTTTTCGTAATCGTTAGACTTCACTTTGGTTGATACAACGGAATTTTTTTCTGCTGTCACAATTACAAAATAAATAGAACATTGTCTACGATATGCTTTGTGAGTATTTCAACAGATCTTTGTATTTCAGAAAATTTCTATGTGTGACTATATTTTTGAATGATAGTTGAAGGTGCGGATGAAAATTTAAGGTTCGATTTGTGATTCACGTTGCCCCCCAAAAAAACTACAACACAAGAAATTGCTTTTGTCATTTCGATGTGACGCGAAATTTGTCAGAAAGTGCTACTCGTCTCGGCAGCATATGCTTTTTCAAGTAGGAAATACGTGCTTTTGTGTAAATTCCTTGGGGAAATGAATCGTGGGCATTCTTGCACATTTTTGTAAAACTTGGGCGAGTGTCGGAGGCTTGCAGATTTCTTGGCGCGTGTGTGTGGGGAGACGCAAAAAGTTCCCGGCGAGATGCGCGCCCGCCGCCCCGCTCCCTGCCTGTGGCTTCTCGTCGCTTCCTCGAGTCCACATTCTTCTTCTTCGGCCTCCTCGTTCGTCTCCGCGCCGGCCCCAAGTTTCGCCCAGCTGCAAACTTTGTTCAGTTGAGCAGGAATTTTGGAAGGGTACGAGTGGCAGGCCTGCCCTTCGAGCTGCGCCTGTATCCAGTCGCCTATGCGCCGCTGACGCCGACTCTCTCTCTCTCTCTCTCTCTCTCTCTCTCTCTCTCTCTCTCTCTCTCTCTCTCTCTCGTGTGCCCTCTTGTGCGACCCCTCGCTACTCCAAGCTGACGTTCATCACTTCATCACTTTGCCGGGCTCCTCCAACTCTGACACTCCCCGACCTGCCACTCCTATCCAGCTGCTTTGCCTCTCCCCGCTCCCACTTTGGACGATCCATCCCGCCCTGCTCCGTCCTTCCACTGTTACTCATTTGCCGCGACACTTCTTGCACAACCAATCTCCATCCTGCACCTTCTAGCCCAGTTCATTTCCGTCCTGTTTCTTCCTCTTCTCCGGCCTTCTCTCCCCGCTTCATTCCCCACCCTTCTCATCTCCGCCCGTTTATTCCCCGTGTTTCTCCACTCCATTTGCTTTTCTCTCAGCCCTTCCTCTCCCCGCCATTTTCACGTAATATCGCGCTCTCCCGGCCCGCCTCTTACCTGTCTCCCCGTCCCCGCCTTCCCTTCCCACTGTTCTTCATTTTTCCCGACACTTCTAGCACAACCATTTCCCATCCTGCACCTCCCAGCCCATGTCGCTCTGTTCATTTTCGTTCATCTCCTTCCTAGTTCTTCGTCACCTCTCCGCTTCATTCCCCACCCTTCCCATCTCTGCCCTTTTATTCCCAGTGGTTCTCCACTCCGCCCATGTCACCTCGCCATTTATCTCCTCGCTTTTTCCTCCCAGCCCATTCTCTCCTCGCCATTTTCAATTGTCGCGCCTTCTCCGCTCGGTCACCTGACTTCCCTTCTCCGCCTTACCTTCCCATTGTTGCTCATTGACCGCGACACTTTTTGAACAACCGTTCTTCATCCTGTACCTTCTCGCCCACTTTCTCGCCCTGTTCATTTCCGTCCTTCTTCTCCGTTCTTTCTTCTTTTTGTCCTTTTCTCTCCGCCTGCATTCTCCGCCCTTCTCATCTCTGCTCTTTCATTCCCCATGATTCTCCACCCCGCCTCTCTCACTTGGCCATTTTCCTCCTCGCTCTTTCCTCCCAGCCCATTCTCTACCCGCCATTTTCACTTCATGTCGCCCGTTCCCCGTCCCGCCCCTTACGTGGCTTGCCGACCCCGCCTCGCCTTCCCCTCTTCCTGCGCCTGGGTCGCGCGTATCGTTCTTGTCGTGTTGCTGCGCCGAGTGGGCATTGTGCGGACGTCGCCGCCGACCCCTCCCCCGCCCCCCTCGGCACGCTGCGCGGCGCTGCCGTCGGGGCAGAGTCGTGTTCTATTTTCTACGCTCGCTTGCTTCGCTCCTGGGGCAACCCTGCACAATGCCTTGCGCACTTCACCGTTTCATATTCAGAATGCGAGCAGAGCAAACACACGAAACCTTTAGTTAATTAGGTACGTGCAATTTATTGTTCGTTTTCTTTGTGTTGTTCTGGTTATTCTTCCTCTTTTTGGTCGTTTTCATCACGACGTCGAAGGATTGCCCGTGCCCTTTGACGAGTCTCTGTAAATTAATGTTCGATATTTTCAGTAACTATTTTCATTATGAGTATTGTTCGTAGTTTAAGTCGCCTCGACCGGAAAATCCCTGGCTTTACTGGTTTACGGGCAGTTAATCAAAGTGACGAAATTAAGTCCTCACTATTTTCAAATGATTAATAGCATTCATTATTGATAAATCCGTATAATCATCAGTAATATTTTGACATTTAACTTTTGAGTCTCATAGAAAATGTTTCAAGGTACTTCATATTGGTTTACATTAGAGTGCAGTTTCAAATGAAAAACGCTGCAAATTATTTTATTTTTTATGGTACCGGTTGTTTCGAAAAGGTATCTGCATTAGGTGTTCAGCGCGCACACGGAGTTTCAAAACGCTTCTTCTCCGAAGTAGAGGCCTACTATAAACAAACAGGAGACATCACCTGTAAAAATGGTGTGGGCTCTTGGAAATAACCGGTTCAATTAAGGGATTGGAAGAGGCTTGTAGTCCAATCGAAACGATGCTCATTATTTAACTTATTTTTATTTACTTCTCTTAAACTCAAATAGATAAATTTTCAGTTTGATTAAGCGCTCTCTTCCCAGGGTTCGAGTCCCGACGGTGGCAGGATATTAGATACTGGCTAGGCACTTAGGTCGAATTCAGTAGCTGTCTGGAGGTGAATTCTAGCGACCGGCTGCTTTGATCGGTAGTTTTCCGTGCTCTCTCCGATCAACACCAGGCGCATGCCGGAGCAGTACCCTAACAAACGGGCCACGAACTGCCCGTGTTCTTTCCTTCCTCTTCCTTGTCCTATCCTCACCCCTTACTTACACACACATTCACTCAGATACACTTTAACTATCACACTTGTCAGGAGCTTAAAGCTTAAACAGCTGTGGCAGGGGTTCCCCGTTGGTGAGAGATACCTGGTAGTGGGAAAATCCGCACATGTGTACGTAGGTTGGCACTGAATCTCGCCATCCAGCGGGGGAAGGTCACCACCACCTCCCGCGATGAAAATATGCACGACGCTTACGGGAATAACGACCTTAGCAGTTGACGCACCCGGAATCACTAACAGTCAATCAATTAAGTGCCCTCGGACTGCTCGTCGGATACTCTCGTTGTGGGCAGCAGGTTAAGGGCCCTTGCTCTACTTCCGCCTGCGAGTCCGGCGCTCCGCAAAGGAAGTGACGAGAGCGGCGGCTGCTGGTTTGCGCTGCGGGGCTTGACGTCGCGTGCGTGTGGCGCGAGGGCGCCGGTGCGTGGGGAGCGCTGAGAGGGACGGGGGAGGAAGTTGAGGCCCGTGAGGCGCCATGCGCTGTAAAGGTGGGCTTTGCGTTGCTGTCGTATTCTGTTGGCAACATCCCCCAGCGGAAAGCGATAGGATTCTCGCGAAGACTTCTGCGGTTGCGGAGTTACTAGTAGATTTCGTTTACGGATTGTTAGCTGACTTTTCGGTCCACTGTCTCATGTTCAATCCTCATAGAACCCTTTTTTTGTTCTTTCTTACTTTCTTTCTTTTTTCTTACTTTCTCTCTCTTTCTTTCTTTTTTCTTTCTTACTTACTATCTTACTTACTTATTTTCTTTTCTTTCTTTCTTTCTCATTTTCTTTCTTTCTTTCTCTATTTCTTTTCTTTCTTTCTTTCTCTATTTATTTCTTTTTTCTTTTCTTTCTTTCTTTTCTTTCTTTTCTTTTTTCCTCTCTTTCTTTCTTTCTTTCTATCTTATTTATTTATTCATAAGAGGAAGCTGCCCGTGAACATGCATTCGGTATTATGTGATACACTCTATTGTGTGCGTCCACGTGGAATGTGTAGGAGGAATTTGCTCGAACGGCAGCGGCGGCCGAGGCGTGGTGGGAGCAGGCGGCGGCGCGGGATCGCTGGACGCGGAGACACGACTCCTGACGGGGCGTGGCCGGGCGTGGGCGGGAGCGCAGGGCATCGGAGCGTGGCGACATCCCGCCGGCGACGGTGGCGGCACCTGCCCCGCACAGCTAATTACTGCCACCGCGCGGGGTGCGGGAGGGGGTGATCGGCGCGGGCGCGGCGCTCAAGGGCCACTCGGTCGCGAGGCGCCGACTAATTGAGACGAGCCGCGACGCCGTGCTCCGCCTGCTCGCCACCGCAGGCGTCGTCGGGCGCCTCGGCCTTTCTCGGTCCCCGGCGTCGCTCGCGCTACTGCAACAGCGCCCGCCATCCGCTGCCGCCGCTGGGGAATCTCCTTGCGAAGGGGGGGGGCGCTCCCGGTGGGGTTCCCCAATTCTTACCTCTTCTTCTGACCCGTTTGCGTGTTCCTCGTCCGGGTCCCACCTCCGTGCCCCGCCCCCGTAGTTCGCCCCGTGCTCGGCCCCCGCGCCACGCCCCCGCGCCCACGTCCTCCGTGCTTCGCCACTATCGCCAACTCCCCGTAGTCCTCCCCTTACTTTGCTCCCGAGCCCTGCCCCCAAGCCCCTCTCCCGTGCCACGCCCCCATTTCCCGTCCCGCCCCGTCCCAGAGCCCCGCCCCATGCCCTCTCCCGTGCCTCCCCTCGTACCACTCTCCCGTGCCTCTCCCTCACATTCCGTCCGTGCCCCGCCTCCGTGCCACGCCCCCGAGCCCCGCCTCGTGCCCTGTCTCGTTCCCCGCCCCTGTACCCCTCCCGTGCCGCCCCACGATTCCGCACACCGTTCCACCTTCCACCCCGCTCTTTACCCCGGCGCTGCCACGCTCATCCTTCCAACGCGCATCCCCTACACTCGCCCCTCCCCTCCTCGCCCCGCCCCTGCCACTTCGCTCACGCCGCATCCGCCCTTGCCTCTTGCGCCGTCTTGCTCCAGCCGCCGCGACGCTGCGCGCCCGCCTTCCTCCGACGACGACGGCGCCGCGGCTGGCGCATTGTGGAAGACGCCAATTGTGCTCCGCGCCGCCCCGCCCCGCTCGCCTCCCCGCCTCGCCGCTCCGCGCCCTAATTGGCCGCGTAAACGCGCGGGACAATGCGACCGCCCCGGGCCGCCCGCCCCCGCTTCTGCCCTGCCATGGCAATTAGAATGTCGCTCATATTTGCTTTCGTGTCGTAATTGACGACGGTTCAGGAATTCGAGATAAGAAAGGGGTCTTATATATTTTAAGACGTGTGTCTAACTTTTTTGTGGGCGGAGCATTTCTTTATTATGTTTCATGGAACGGGAATTATTACCTTTTCCGAAATATTGCATCGAACCTCGTGGAGATGGGATCAAAAGTTCAATACTGACGGTAAAAGTAAAACTGTTTTCCGATATCAAATGAGGGGAATGTGCTCGGATTCAATTAAGCGCAACTTTGAAAGAATACTGCAGTTCTGTCGAATTCGAGTTTTGTCAATGATTTCCAACTTGAAAAGCCACAGCATCCCGGTGGTGTCATCACGTATCGAACCGTAGCTAATGCTGTCACTGCCCCTAGAAATGTTTATTCTTCTGATAGCATAATAACCATGATACGCACTTGACCGCTCTTAAAAAAAAGGATCTACAGATCATCGAAGCAATCAAGCTCACCTATCTGAAAAAAGCCGTATGCGTCTCAAAGTACAGTCTTCTAGATTAATATACGCCCTGACCAAAGAAACTTTTCTAATATAAGATATAAGGCTACTTTTCTCACTGCCACACACCGGGGCGTACAAGGATGCGATGTGAGAGGATACATAAGAGGGACCTAATAGACGAAGAATTCTACTCCTCGGATCCCATAATACTCAGAAGCTGGATGGAACCCAACCAAGAAATGCGTCATGTCATCACTAGGCTGGAGGTCCATAGCTGCCAATACCAACTGTGCAAGAGAGAATACTTCCACAAATCCGATAGTGAATGCGTGTGCAAACTCTGTGGAAATACATGTCCAAGATACTATACAACATCCTGCCGAAAAGTAGTCAAAACTTTGGCAGACGTTAGTGGGAACAAGCGTGTGAAACGAAGCCAAATAAGTGCTAAATAACTTACATTCAGCTAACTATATTGCGTGCCCTTTCGACATTATATAATAACCACGATAGTGGCATTGTAATGTACCAAGGAAACTCACTGAAGACACAAGAAGTGTTGTCTCCTGACATGACAGGTGTGGGTAAGTGGTGGTCGAGGACAGCGCCGATGATTCCAGCGACTGCTGGAGCGGCGATCGGACAGCGCTGCGCGGTGGTCGAGGACAGCGCCGATGATTCCAGCGACTGGTGGAGCGGCGATCGGACAGCGCTGCGCGGTGGTCGAGGACAGCGCCGATGATTCCAGCGACTGCTGGAGCGGCGATCGGACAGCGCTGCGCGGTGGTCGAGGACAGCGCCGATGATTCCAGCGACTGCTGGAGCGGCGATCGGACAGCGCTGCGCGGCGTGGCGGCCGCCGCCAGCGCCTCCCGCGGGCCGTGTTAACAATTAACACGATTACACGGCGCCGAGGCGGCCATTAGCATGTGCTCCATATGCATCGCAGCGGCTGCGCGCCCTGGGTGGCGCCCCGCCCCCTCCCCACACCCCCTCCCGCCCTGCCCCGGATTGCAACCTCGGAGCTGGAAAATTCCTCGCCGATTTCATACCTACAGTAGTCGTAATAATGATAATAAGAGTAATGATAATAATGAAGGGGCGGATTTGCTTGGCCTAAAATATTGGCAAAAGTGATCAATAAAATGCTCTCAAAATGTTTTTAAAATGCCCTCAAACCAAAGAAAAATGACGTTAAAAATTATTATCAAATCCAGTTCTGATGAACAACTTTAGCTGTTGGATATATTACTGATGTAATCGAGACTGCTTTATTCGTTCTAGTGAACTGAGCTTTCAAACTTTTGGGTGGACTGTTCTTCACCAGAAAATTTGTCTTTAGTTATCTCGAAATCGGCGGAACCGGGAATGGCGTTGACAGGCGTCACAGAAACCTTAAATTACATACTCCCAATGACTGACTTCACAACTTCTTAGCGAAGAAATTGAATAGGCTACCAGGAATACGTATTCAGGAATTTCGGGAGAACATATGTTGCATCACGTAAATATTATTTGAAGCACATACCATAAAAACGACATTAAACTCGATAAAATCAGCCAAAATTGCGTTAAAAATTACGGAAAAAGTTAAAAAAATGACTTATTAGCAGAAATCGATAAAAAATGCAAAGAATTACGTATAAAAATGGGTCATTTGCTTTGATCATCACATAAAAATAATTTATATATTAAACGGGTTTTTCTTTTCGTGCACCAACATTTCGAGATATTTTAGCCGCATCTTCAGGCAACATTGAATTTCATAAATCATTTTCTTCGTATCATCACATCCATTTTTAAGAATTATACTATTGACTTGCTCGCAGACGTACGCGGTAACAACGTTCTGATTGTGTGCTAACCCGTGACAATGACCGAAGTTGTGAAAACCTTTTATATAACATTTAGTTTCTTGACGGAATGCAGCTAACGTACGCTGCGTGGGAAGAAAATCTGCTATGACACACTAGTTGCGAAATTCCGACCAATGCACTCATTCTTTGCAACTAAACAGGATAATATCGATTATGCCGGGTGTTCATTTTATCTTTCGTAAGATTTGGGTCGCTTCGCCCGGGGAGGCGAAGGCTTGGTTGCCCAGCGAAACGCTGACTCAACTCCCGTGCTGACACACGTGAACTATCGCTGCGCGTATCTCACCTTAAAGAAGACGCTGAAAGCGGTGTCCTTAGCAAGTTCCGTAGTAAATTTAGAAATTCAAAATCATCCCAACTTGATTCACAACGTTATGCACGGTACGGCCTGAAATCCAAGACTGTTTCATCTTCCTATCCACCCCACTCGTTCCAGAGCAGCAGGGAAAAGTGCCAAGATCAACCTTACGGGAAAGTCAGGTGTGATCGCTAGAGTACTGAAAATATGGGTCACAATCCTAGTAAGTTTTTAGTTGTGGCGCCGGGGGAGGTAGCTCAGTGAATCAACTGATGTCACTGCAGCTCCTCTGGAGGTCCTAGGATCGAGTCTTGACGGCGGCAGGATTTTCGACACTAGCTTTTCAGCTAGGTCGAATACAGTCGCTGTCTGGAGGAGAATTCTCGAGGCCCGCTGCTCTGATCGGCAGTTTTCTGTGGTATCTCCGATCCGCGCGCGATGTTTCTTCCTCTTCCTTGTCCTATCCTCTCCCCTTACACACCCACACTTACACTAACATGCATCAAACTATCACATATTCCGGGAGACCGGTCGGGAGCTTAGAGCTTGCCCCGATGATGGGAGAGTCCTGGTTAGGGGAAAACCCCGCTAGCCGGCGGTAGGTCGGCGCCGGATCTCGCCATCCAGAGGGGGAAGATCACAGCCACCTCCCGATGAAAAACACGCACTACACTATCGGGAGTAATGACCTAAGCTGTTGACGCACCCGGAATCACTAACCAACCAATTTAGTTGTGGCCTTTGAGGCCTTCCAGGTTCAACACCCCTGTTCTAGCTCGTACTTTTGAAGGCAAAGCGTGGTGTGTCCGCGTCTAGGAAGGCCCAAGTTGGGGCGGAGCGTCGCATCGGCTGCGTAACGAGCGGGGAAGCCCTGAGCGTCGCGTCGCTTGGCGCTGCCCGTGGGCTAACGACGAGGCGACGCCGTCCCTTCCCCTCCCGTCCCCGCGCACCCCGCACGCCCGCCCCCTCCCCTGCCTAACGAGGAGGCCCGCGCGGCGCTGCGCGGCGCGGCCCGGCGCGGGGCGGCGCTAACTAGGCGTCAGAGGGCCCCAGCCTCGTTATTCGCCCGCGGCGCGGCCGCGCAGCGTACGGCGCCCGTGTATGGACGAGGAGGAGGAGGCGGCGACGGAGGCGGGCTCAGGAATGTGGAGAGTCGTCCGCTCGCCCGCCCGCGCCGCCCCCGGCATCGCCCGCCGCCCAAGGACGCGGCGCCACTTCCCGACCCTCCGCACCGGGTGCGGTGGCTCAGTGCATCCACTGTTGGCATTGCAGTGCCTCTGACCGGGAGGTCCTAGATTCGAGTCCTGACGGTGGCAGGATTTTTCGACACTAGCTACAAAGCTGGGCCGAGTTCAGTACTACGAGAGGTAGCTCAGAGCATCAAATGAGGGTACTACGGTGCCTCTGACCGGAAGGTCGAGTGCTGACGGCGGCAAGATTTTCGACAGTTGCTTTTCAGTTTCGACTGTAGCTAGTCAGGCGATGTTGATGTCACTGCAATGCCTGTGACCGGAAGATCGAGTCCCGAAGACGGCAAGATTTTCGACAGTAGCTTTTCAGTTTCGACAGTAGCTAGTCAGTCGAATGTCTGGAGGAGAATTCAAGCGACCGGCTGCTCTGTTCGGTAGTTTTCCGTGGTTTCTCCGATCAATACCAAACGAATGTTAGAGCAGTACCCTAAAAGACGGGCCACGGGCCGCGCGCGACCTTTCCTTCCTCTTCCTTGTTCTATCCTCACACATTTCACTAACATGCACTATACTACCACACATACCGGGAGACCGGTCGGGGACTTAGAACTTTTTCTAAGTCTGGGTCGGTGCCCCGCTGGTGGGAGAGTCCCGGTTAGAGAGATATCCCGCTAGCCGACGGTATCTCGCTATCCACGGGGAGATGATCACCGTCACCTCCCGATGGATAATCACGCACTACACTTACGGGACTAATGATCTCGTTAGTTGACGCGCCCGGAACCGGAAGGGAGCTCCCGACCGCCCGATGAAAAACGCTCGACAGGTGAACTCCGGCGAGGCGTCGCCTTGCGCGTTCTCCTTCAGCCAGAGGCTGAATAATACTGTTTTCTTTACACTCTTTCTTCATAAGTTTTTAACGCATCATTCACACTTGTTGTATTCTGGCGCTTTCTGACGGGCATTCGTTTGCGATGCGACGCCCGAACCGTCAACTCCTCAACGAGCCCTGTGTCCTTCCTTACATGGATGTTGTCTAGCGTGGAGTACGACGTTTGTGCTGGTTGACCCTGATGCTTTGCATTATAGGTCCAAGCGAATGCCTTTCAAACATCAAACCCAATGCACGCATGTGCTAGACGTCGGCCGGTTAGTTTAATGCCAGGTGTAAATACTCGCCATTCTATGATTTCCGGTCCCGGTTGCATTAGCATGGGACGTCATGCCAGTAATGGATTCCCCATGCGATCCCCTGTTGTCAACTTCGCATTGTGCTCGACATTTCCCTTCGCATTATCTTCTTATGCCGAATAAGAAGATTCTGTTAGTTGACTTTGGTGGTAAGGTAAGGCCATGCAAATGCCTTTCAAATGAAGCCGACTCACCACTTGTTTATCATGTATTAATACTTCGAGACAGTCTACCGTCGTGTAAGTTAATGCCACGTGAACACTAGCACCTCCCCTGTTTTTCGGACCCCGATCGCCTTTAGCAATATGCAACAACCCGTTTGCATTACGTTCTCGCGTCATGTCGGTGTCAAGCAATACCAAGGGAACACACTCGGTGAGCCGTGGCATGGTTAACCCCACAACGCATCAACATCGTTTTACTCAGGTAAAATCTTCATCATTGAATACTAAGATTTTCTTCGTTGACATCTAAACATTCACAGTAGTGACCAAGTGAACGCACTAGATGAACGTAGATACTTACAACAAATCTGCAGAAATCAAAATTAAACTTCAGCCAAGAATGAAATGACTCATCTTATTTTATAAAGGAATGGGGGAAAAAGATTATTTCCAGTTAAGTGTTGGAGTAATTTTGATTTCTACTGACGCAGTAAGCATGTGTTCATTTGTTAACATATAAACATATGCAGTTTCCAAGATGACCTCATCGCCTTGGAAAGGCTCATACGTAACTCGGGATACAAACGCCTCGTGGGTTGTCTCCGCCAAAGGCGACGAGAGCGTCCCCAGCGGCGACGAGAGCGTGTGCGAGACGGCCTCCGCCTCCGCCGCCGCCGCCGCTACCACTTGACCCCGGGTCACCCGCGATGACTCCTGCCTGGCGACGCGGTACGGCTGCTCTCGACGGCGGCGGCGGTGGCTGCCCGGCGATGCCGGGTCGATGTTGGTTACCGTACCTGACTGTTGCACCCAAGTTTGCAGGTTCAAACCCGATGGATGCCGTGAATTTTATGGGCGAAAAATCCTTCGTGCTCCTTCCTTCGGAGGGGAAGTAAAGCCGGCGTCCCCATGTAGTAGATTTACTGCATGTAAAATATCCTCTAACCTTCTGAGATAAATTCAAATCGCCTTTTTTTTCGCCCAACATAATACCTCTTTTTTCGCTAGACTGTGAAAAGAGTGTAGCGAAATTTGCGCGGTCAGTCGGAAGAGCGGGCCTAGTGACCAGTCTCGCCACATAAATAAGGCATTAACTAACTAAGATTGCAAAAAGAGAGGTAGGGGACCGTGCCCCTTCCCCCGTGAGCACTTTGAATAGGGCCCCCAAAATAATAAAATATAATACAATAAAACATTTAATTTTCATATGCCTAAACCAGAGAATCCTAACCTTTTTTTTTCTTTCATTGACCCCTTTTAAGAGAATTGTTTGCTTCATCGACGTTCATCATAATTACGAAACGACAGTTACCTCTTCCAGAACGAGTTCTTAAATCGAAAAGCATTTTAATGACATTTAATAACCACACATTAACCTGTCTGTGCTGCCCTATATTTAAACAGCCATACAACAGTAAACATTGGAATAAAAAAAATAAATTCAGCAAGCCACGATATTCATCTTTATATTCTAATGTGTTCTGTATGCTACTGTTCTGTATATAAATATTTCAGCATTAAGATGCCAAAAATTAATATTAATCCTCGGACATAATAATACGTGTGCAACTTAAGACTTCGTTTTAATGCAAATTTGACAATAAAATTCGTTTCTAATTGAAATATTAAGACACTTCTGATGCTGGAATAGTTTTTTGCAAAGCGCCCTTTTTATATAACTTGTCTACTAAAATTCGTGATTGTCCTTACATTCGCATATAAAGTGAATTTTCAAAATAAATTATTACATTTCCATATAAATACCATATTAATATTCCATCAACACTATTCTTCCTATCGCTTTTAATTCATAGCAAATTCAATTTACAGCTAATCGTCCCTACGGTGATAAATATTTTGATATTTCATTCTCATCTAAAAGTATTCAACAACATTATTCAGTATTTTTGTGCAAATACGAGTATTAACTCGCTTTCACCATGTTTGTCTTGTTCTGAATAGAACCTAATCATTAAGTAGAACGGCGTTTATTTTCGTAACATACAGTAATAGTTTGATAAACTGTTCAGGGATTTGAACGAATGCCCGTACGACATTCGGGCCAAATCTCGTTCATGCTGCTCCGACGAATGTCCGGTCTGAACGTGGACAATGAGCCGTTGAAAGTTGGAGTGTTATCAATACATCGTTATCCCAATTTGAACAGCATAGTTTGTAATAAAAAGTTGATCAGTGGGTGCCGTAGTTTTGCGCTAGTTGTTGAGTTCCTACAACCGGCGTTACAACCCAATACAGTGGACGTCAGTTGGTGCATTTATGCCCGTTTCGTATTTGGAAGGCTCCTAAACGGTTCCTAACCTCACCCGCGCTAATTGACCAACTCTGAGGCTTAAGACACAGAAATTCTGAAGTCGCTTGCTCCACTTTGGTACCGCTGAGCCGAACCGCCCTGCAATTGCGGCGCTACAGTTGCGTGTAGCTGCCCCCGGTGTGGTGGGCGCGCGGAGCGAGGTGGGGCGGGGACGGCGGGGGGGGGGGTCATGGCGGGGACACCCGTCCTCTGCCCCTCATGCCTCACTGCTGCGCCGCTCGTTGGCGGTAAATACTTTATTATTCGGTAATTAAGTGATCCGCGCTAACGACGCATCCGCGCACAAAAACCGCCCTAATTATATACTTTGTGGATATTTTATGAACACATCAGTGGAAAAATTCTGTGACAAACCGCCTCTTAATAAATCACTGGGCGGAGAGGAGAGCGTGCGGGGGAGGGGCCGGTCGATGGGAGTGCGTGCGTGCCGCGGGGGCGCGCGTCGTGTAATTAGCCCCCTCCGCCCCCTCCCTCGCCCCCCTTTGTGCGACCCGTCCCCCCGGCGCACAAGTTGGGCACAGGAGTTGGTACCACTTGTATCTTTCTCTCGACGCGACCGCGTCGGCGGTGGATCGCGGCGCGAAAGGATGTGTCGTGATTATTATGCACGTGTTTTGTTTTTTTATCATGTGCATATTTCTCTTTGTATATGTGTGTGTGTATATTTGTATTTGTTTTTAGCCATTATATATCCCGTAAAGGGCAACTGGCCTCGGTGCCGTTACATCCTGGGGTTCTTAGTCAGTCACCCAACCAGGAACCCGTGGTATCTCGAATTCGCTTAACCTTCGCGACTTCACGAAGTTAACGTATTCGGCTAGCGACGCTGGTTTCGCGGTCGTGGTCTTCCAGTAGAACCAGCATTCGCCTAAATGACTGGGGGGAAACCACATGAATCCCGATCAGGATGGCCGGCATGGTGATGGAACCCGGGCCTCCCGAATGCGAAGTCAGCCCGCTACGTCCTGAGCCACTTCGTTCGGTGTGTGTGTGTGTGTGTGTGTGTGTGTGTGTGTGTGTGTGTGTGTGTGTGTGTGTGTCTGTCTGTCTGTCTGATCGCTTCACAATTCTCCTGTACGAGTGGAACTCTCAGAAACGAAGATATAATTCTTAGTCCAAGCTGTAGACGTCTTCTTTCATCTCATCGAGATTTCTGTACTCGGCACATCAGTAGTTTGAAATAGGATTCTGCATTTCGCAAGTCTAGGATATTTTTTCCGAAGTTTTTAGTGCGTGGACTTGTTTTCTTTTTCATGTTTCCTTGTTTCTGATTTTGCGTATGACTCTGCGCTCTCTTTTTGGGGATTCTCATGATAGATGGAAACTTGGTCCAGAGGCGAAATTAACATTCTTCATCCGCGTAGAAACACTTGGTCTCGCAGTCGGAAGGGCAGCTACGCGTGTGGTGGTGGGACATGTTATGCATCGTACGTCATTTGAATAATTCTTGAGGAAAAAGCACATTTGCATCGAACGATTGAAGATTCTTATTTTGTCTGTTACCTGATGCAGATAGGTACGTTATTCAAACTTCATACATAATGCGTTATTGTGGCCTTCCATTTGTGTATTGCCTGACTCCCATTATGACGCGGGAAAATTGACATATTTGTGGGTCTCCTTGTAAACGGTTGTCCGAGAGTGAATGTTCCTTTTCATCCTTCCTTCCTTCCTTCTTTCTTTGTTTTTCTCTATATCTTTTCTTTTCTTTTCTTTTTCCACAACTTCTTTTTTTCTCTCTCTCTCTCTCTCTCTCTCTCTCTCTCTCTCTCTCTCATTCTTTCTTTCTCTCTCTCTCTTTCTTTCACTTTTTATTTATTTCATCATTAAAAAGCATTACAATCTCTGTGACGTATGGAAAGGTACAATCCGCGCAGGTTTTCTTTGGCTTTGGAATCCCAACCGTCTCAGTTGTAATACGTACACTCTCAGAACTTTCTGCATTACTTTTAATGTAAAAGTACATGAAAGTAATTTTCATAGACGTAAATTAAATTTAATGTACACGTACAGTAACTTTAACGTACGTGTACATTAAATTTAAAGAACGTGTAAAATTAAATTTAATGTACACAAGTAAGTTAACAGTCGTACATTAAATCTATATTGATTTTAACTTAAGTATTAAATTTAATGGAGTGGTAAATTAATCTCTATTTAATGTATAAGGTACATTAAAATTCATGTACATCCGTACATTAAATCTACGTTAAATTTAATGTAATTTCTGACAGTGTAGTTGGAGCTCCAGAGCGAAAGAGCCGCTCGGTTGGGGCCTGGGCGCCGTCGTCTCGCGCCGTCAGCGGGCAACGAGCCGCTCGCCTGGAAAAAACTAGCCAGTCGAATGCAGGCGATGATGCAGCTCTTTTGATGGACGTGCTGCTTTTGTTACGCTCACAACAGAGGAGCTACGGGGCTCGCCGAATCCATGAATGCAGCGCACTTGGATAGAGGACGAAATTGGATCACACGAACCTCCGTGGCATTGGCGACCACGCGCCGGAACGAGGGCTCCGACAAGATTTTGCTCGAGATAATGAAGCATTCTTCTCACTGTTAACATCAACGCCGTGGTCGATTTTTTGGTTGTCTTCTAATTAATCGGGCATTTTCCTCGTGTGTTCCCGTTTTATTTTTGGCATTAGTCCCCCGTATGCGCAGAAACTCTTAATAATGCCCAATAATGTATAATTATAAAAAAATAACATTGCCATATTTGTGTTGAAGTGACATTCTGGGGTATGCACTGCCAGATGAACTCGTTTGTCAAATCCGGCCTTTATCACCGGTTGGAAATTGGAATCGGTAGTGCGTTGAAGCTTATTCAATGAACCGGCGCCACTGATGTTGATTTTTTTTGTTGTACCTACGCGATGAACAAATTACAAATAGCTTACCTATTTCTGAAATCCGATTATCTCTTTCCGTTACCAATTTAAAAATCCGGGCATTGTATTAGGTGCCTTTGTGGCAATAACAAAATATTATGCCCGTATAATAAAGTATGTAAACATACAAACGTGTGTTTATAAATGTTATCATTCCTACATGCCATATTAATGCACGGTGGTACATAAAAGGCAGAGAAGGAATGGGGAATTATTTATGTTCTCATATTAGCGAAGTATGTGATAGTAATGAAATTAATAACCGAACGCCAATCGGCCGCGGGGGTGGGGGAAATGGGGGGGGGCGGTGCAACGCTGCACCCGCCGTAATTGAAGGATATTTTTGTTATGGCAAAAATGCCCCTGCGGGTTATTACAGGCACACATTGTCGGATATTTAATGTATTTTGTTTTACCGCTAGAGTACTGTAAAAAGAAATGGTGCAATCGAATGTTTGTATTAATTAACATAATATTTTGAAAACCTAAAATTTTATGTATTAATGGGATCATTGTTTATTTTACATATTTCATATAACATTGCCTGTTGATTTAAAATTGTTACAATAGTGTTTTATCTCATTTTCATGTATTGCAGGACTGGTGTGTTTGTCAGTTGAGGTTATTAATAGTGAACATAGTGCTAGTTCCCTGCGTGATGCGAAAGATGCATTTCCAAATATACTGCATGATTACGGCATATGACCTGTCTGGCTTGCATTTTCTTGTTCTCTATAGCTACATTCTGTTCTCGAAATTAATGTCGTATAGTATTATCACCTTAAGATGATAATTATTAATGTACTTTGATGAAATGGTTTTGCAGGGATATTTGGATTGTTTACCTACCGTGAATTGCTTGTTGCTAGAAAAATATTCTTTAAAGTCCACATACATCCACATTATTTTAGAGACATATGTGTTATAATAAGAATAGTATTGTAAACACTTTAAACAACTATTCAAAAAGCTGTGACATTGGACGGATCTCAGACAGATCAGGCGTAAGTAAGAAGATTAAAAATAACAGGAACAAAGAGTTATAAGCCGGCCCGGTGGCCGAGATAGCTAAGGCAGTAGTGTTGTAGTGATCTCGGATGTAAAGGTCGCGGGTTCGAGTCCTGCCTCGGGCATGGTTGTCTTTGTGTTAGTCCTTTCACCCTTTATCATCACCATTTCGTTTCATCTTCATAGTTACCATAACGTTAACTCCAATAGTAGTCTAGGAATTTAGTCTTCAATTGCGAGACATGTAATGATAAACTGTTTTCTGCTTTCTTGTGTCCTTCGTATTAATAGTTGCAGCGAATTAGAATTTCGAGCTTTATCGTTTGGTGTCCATTAAAATGGTCTCATAACAGGAAATAGTTGGAACGGTAGGCTTCTTTCAACCAAACGCATCTTCCTGCAACGCATTTCTTCACCCTGCTGGAAGGTTAACATACCTGTTGGAAGTGTGTCCACCTTTGGACAGGAACATGTAGGATGGGAGCGCTAGTGTCGAGGCTTCAGCGCACGCGCGACCCCCCTCCCCCCGCCTCCCCCATCCCCACCCCCCACCCCCCCTGCCCGCGCCGCGCCGCGCGCTACTCGCGACAATGCGGACATTTGCATAATTATTTTGGATAATATCTCATTTGCATGGGCCGCCGCCGCCTATTGACAAGGCTAACTGGTCGCGCTCCGCTGCCAAGGCCGCCGCCGCCGCCGCCACCGCCCCCTGGACGATCTTTGCCCTGCGCGACACCGCCGCGCCGGCAGGGGGCGATGCTGCATTCACTGCACTCAATGAACAACCGAGCTTCGCACTTATACTTGGGTTTTCGAAATGAAATAGTGCTGATGAGTGATTATGATGATGTTCATATGATTGGAGCAATAACCAAACGAGACCCAAAGTAAACCTCGGAAGAACCGACGACCAACACGCTTTATGCATCACAAATTCGGGACACGGGATCAGAAACTCGGGCCGAACGGTGGAAGGAGAGCGGTCAGCCGCTTCAACAACGTAAAACGACCTGAAACCGTTCGTATTAAGATCAGAGTTCCACGCTTTCTTTCAACGATTTCCGGAGTTTTAGCGAACGCACGCCTTTCGAAATTTGGAACCGCTTTGGCTGTCGTTAGGGTGGTTTTTGCAATTTTTTTAAAAACTTATATTCGCCGTCAGTGACACAACGTTCAGAGTCATATAATCTTGTTCTAGTATCGCTACGAAATATTTACGAAAATTGGTGTGAGCATTAGAACGAGAATTGTCGAAAAATGGAATTTTGCCGAGCACTTGGCCAGTGCTCTTTTGTCAGGCCACAAGCGCGACCGGTTTCTTTAGATTTTTTCTCCCTTTGAAGACTCCCATCCAAGTTGCAAACTGAACAGATGCAATGACAAGTGTAAACATTTCTTGAACGCCGCAGAGTTCGGGCGAATACAATACCAATGTTAATGTTCATTCCCTATTCGGAACTTAGTAAAAAATTTAGCTTTGCAACGCTTTTTTGAATGATTTGCTGTGTTCATGCAGTGTTGTGCGGTATCGCGTGCTCGGCAGACGGTGTTGGGTTGTGAGCTCGCGACGGCGCCGGTACATCCACAGCCTCCGCGCTGCTAGGCGCTCCGCTCAGCCACCCCCGCCCCCGCCCCCGTCCTCCGCCGTCGCCGTGAAAGACAGTGCGCGCGGGCGGCGGGGGTGGCGGCGGGCGTACTTAGGGGCGCATGCATATTGCAGCCCTCGGGCGGCGGCGGCAGCGGCGGTGGCGGCCCCCGGGGGCCCTAAAACGGATTTCCTCCGATGCATAGTAAATAGGGGCGGCGGCTGCCCTCGCCCATCGAATGGCTATTAACAATTCCGTCTGTGAGCGGCGCGGCCGCCGCCGCCCGCACCGGGCCGTACCTGAAAGGAAAATTCTCAGCGGTATCAAACATGGATGCGAAGCGAGACGGCGCGGGGAGCGGGTGGGTGGGGTGGGGATGGGGTGGGGGGAGGGGCGCGGCGGTAGTCGAGAGCCGGCCGTGCGTACGTGCATTATCTCTGCCCGGCGTTCTCTCCGCGTGCGGAGAGGGCTTAGAGGCGCTTCTGCCTCGGCCTCCTCCTCTTCCTCTCTCCCCCCTCCTCCTCCGCTACGCCGTCGATGCGACGTGTCGATGGGTGCGGTGGTGGTGGCTTCGCTGGTGCTGCGCGGATTTTGTTTACTCACATTTGCGGGCGGGCGAATTTCGGCGGACTTAATGCGAGCGATCGTTCGCTTGCCTGTTGCGCCCCCCGTGTTCCGCGATCGCGATGAGGACGGGCGGTCGCGGCGCGGCGCGGCGCGGCCGAGCGAGGGGGGCGGGGCCGGGGGCGGCGCGGAGAGAATTTTTCTTTTTTTTTCTGTGTTGGGCGACTGTTCGCTCGGTGCTTGCCATAAATATGCAGCAGCACTCTCTGCGCCGAGGCTCGCTGGCGCTCCGGCCACTTGGAATATTTTCGCTCCGGTGGAGGATTGCGTGACTGGCACGGCGCCGTGCAAATCGCGCGATATGACGCAGAGCCACTGCTTGGAATTAATAGGAAGAATTGTAAATGATACAATGGATTCGATAACAGTAATGACTTTTATATGAACACTGTGCCGTAAGATGGGCGGAGGCAGATTGATACAAAAAATTGGTTTCTTTAAAAATGCATGGAAATCTGCTAGATTGCATTCCTGTTGCATTTTGTGTGTTTGTGTTTGTGTTTTTTTTTTTTTTTTACTTGTGACTTATGAGTGCTTTTCCTTCTGTTGCAGGTGAGTTCTCCGTCTGAGTGAAAATTGCATTCCCACCGTTCACAGTAAGTTGATTTCTGGTATCATTTATCTTTCCGGACGGCGTTACAGTACTGAAGATAAGATCTGTCCGGAACGCTGCCTACAATTCTAGAACGTATTACGGCCCAGACAGTCAAGAATAGTCCCATGTAGGGCCCCCGAAAGCTTACGTCTTCATCGTCATTTGATTCCGCACGACAGCCCCGACGACCGCTCCGAAGCCATTCTGTTATTGGCGGAAAAAAGAAATCCGCTCTCTGCATCCCTTCGACCACCCTCGAGAGAGAGGCTCGGCTGCGCATTCGCCGGCGGGACGCGGGCCCGTCCTTGCGCTCGGCAGCGGCGCAGCGCCGCCTAACGACGTGGCCGGCGGCGTTCCGCTCGCTTAGACTGCGCGTCGCCGCCGCCGCCGCCGCCACCGCCACCACCGCCGCCACCGCCGCCGCCACTGCCGCTAACGCCACCGCCGCCGCTGCCACCGCCTCCACCACCCCTACAGCCACCGCCACCGCCACCGCCGCCGCCGCCGCCGCCACCGCCACCGCCACCGCCACCGCCGCCACCACCACCGCCCGCCGCCACCACCGCCGCCACCGCCACCGCCACCGCCACCGCTACAGCCACCGCCGTCGCCCCTGCTGACTCCGCCGCCACCGCCTCCGTCACCGCAACTCCACCGCCGTCTCCGCCGCCGCCACCGCCACCGCCGCTCCGCCGCCGTCTCCGCCACTACCGCCGCTCCGCCGCCGTCTCCGCCACTACCGCCGCCGCCGCCGCACAATAGCCGCGGGGTGCCGCCTCGTCAACGCTCCGCCGCCGCGGGGAGTAATAGCGGGCGCCGAGCCGCGCGCCCGCCGCATTGTGTCCACCCCCGCTGCGCGCTCGCCCGCGCGTCGCTGGCGGGCGCCGCCGCCGGAAGAATTTAACGACGAACGGCGCATCCGCTGCTGGTTGTAATTATTCGCGGGCGGCGGCGCGTCCCCGCCTCGCCACGCCCCCCTCCGCCGCCGCCGCGGGACGCGCCTCGGGAGGTCATTCGCGCGGCGGCATTGTCCGCGCGTCGCGTCGCGTCTCGCGTCGCTGCGGCCGCCCCGCGCTGATTGTCGCTCCTCGGGCGATGCGTGGGCGTCTTCCCCGCCCCGCCCCCCTCGCTCGCCCCTTCGAGGGCGGGCGGTCGACCGCGCGGGCGCGACGCGATGCTCCGGCTGCTCGCGGCGGAGGGGACCGCGTTGGCGGCGGAGGGTTCGGGAGGTGATGATCGCATTTTTTGGTTTTTAGTCCGAGGAACCGGTGCGAAAATCCGTGGTTGGGCGAGCGGAAATGCATGCCTGGCAGCTCTCCCATCCTGTAGTCCCCGATCACTATTGTGATCTGGATGCTGGAAATTATGAAGTAAATGTCAGGTGCAGACGTTCGGCAGGTTTCTCTGAATGCTGTTTGGGTACGTGGGGCGTTTTAGATGTATTTCGAAGGCTTTCAGTTAAGAGGAGGACGTCTTTTGGGGTAAAATCTTCGTCACCGTTTTCCTGCTGTGGTGAGGCGAAGCTTTTCTCCTACATAAAATAATGACTCGCACAGAGTCTTTAGAATGCTCGAGATAAATAACGAAGCAATACTGCACCGGTTGTTGTGTTCGAGGTACTGTTGAATTTATTCTCATAAATATTGTAGGTGTAATTGGTTTCATCTTCTTCTCAGAATCAATATTTCGAGGAAAATTCTATGAATCGTTGAAGAGTCCATTAAAGTACCATTACCAAAAAATCCGTTCTTTTAATCTAACTAACCTTTCGATATAATAGTTAACAATTCATCCTGTTTTTTGTAAGTACACGAAGTTAATATCCACTAATCTACATCATATTCCATTTCTGTAAACTTACACTTGCAAAGTATGATCAGTTGTTTATAACAATTCATAAACTACGTTTTCTTTAACTTTATTATATAATAAAGCTTTCTGCAATTTTTGTAATAATGCTTTGTGAAAATATTTATTATTACATTCAGTGAAATAAAGGGACGTGATTCATAATAATTAACTTGCCCATTACAGCTTCTCTGAGCCACTTGTAAGATTAATTATTATTGTGGTGAGATCGCACCAGATTTACTCTGAGGGGAAAAACCCTTTTGCTAGTGGAAACACTGTCATTTCTATTCACTTCTGTAACGATATCGAAAAGATACGTCTTACATAGGTTATCCTTTTTTTATCTTTTCGCCATTTTTTCTCAAACAAACCTTTACTGATTTAGCTAAAGTAGTGTCCGAAAAATACTTTCTGAATACGATCAATACAGTTGCGTGCTGAAGCATGCTTCTTCAAATATTCCCTAAGGAAATTATTTACTGAAAGAGCATGTAAATGGCGCGATCACATTGAAATATTCAGTGACGTTTTTTAAGAATTTCTCCAGCTACCACCAAGTACCTATCAAGCTGTGTCAGGATACGTCACTTAGTATGTAGGGACGACCATGGGCTTCAGGTTCAATATAGTAATGTGTTCGTACAGATGCGTTTGGGTTCTGATGGGGTAAATGGCACGTTTATAGCTCAAAGTTCTTTTTGAAGGAGTGTGGATGGTGTAACAGTTAGGGTATTGAACTGTTATTCCTGATTTTGCAGATTAGAACCCGGTGGAATAGTAAATTTTAACGGACAATAAAATATTTCATTCGTCTTTCTTGGGAAGAGAAGTAGAGCCGAGTGTTGTCTGCCTTATTAACCTCAAGCTGGTTATACCGTCCTCGGTTTATACCGTCCTCGGAATATGTTTGTAACATTTTTTTAAAATTTTATTATTTTATTTATTTATTGCGAAAATGGTTGTTATGGCCGAACTCTCTATTGCCTGATTATATACTCTATTACTCTATACTGTCGTATTAAAACTGTAAGTCAAACTTGTTTAGAAATTTGTATTTAGAAAATGATAGCAATTTTGCTTTACTAATATTGTCAGGTCAGTCAGTATCCACAGTCAAATTTCCAAAATTATCCTAAGCAAAATTTCCTCAATGCCGGATAGAATGTTCTATTAACCGGAGAACTTGACTAAGGGATTAATGACACAAGCACATTCTCACGCATTAGTGTTCGAGCAGTGAGGCAATTCTGATCCACGTGTACATTTTGATTTTATATTTTATAATACTGGTTTTCCTCCGTCGTGACAGTTTCAGTGTACCGGGGAGTCATTGTTGGTTACTGGTTTTGAACCTAAGGCTTCCCGCTCAGCGAAACGTTAGTTGCGGACTTGCAACTACGTAGCGTAAGCGGTCAATTTTAATTTTTAATTTTGTAATACTGGTTGTCCTTCTTCGTGACACATTCAGTGAACCGGAGTGTCCAAATTAGCCAATGGTTTTAAATCTAAGGCTTCCCGCTCAGCGAAGCTTCAGTTGCGGACTTGTTACTACACACCGTAGGCGGTTCATTTTGATTTTCTCCTTAGGTGGCTCGGGGCATCAATAACTGATGTCACTACCGTGCCTCTGACCGGAATGTCCTGGAGGTGCCAGGATTTTCGACATCAGCTGCCTATTGCTTATTCTCCTTCGAGTACGCATGTAGCACACCGAGGTGTCGCAGCTGGTGAGACGTTTTAAACCGAAGGCTTCCCGCCCAGCGAAACTTGCGTTACCGAGCGTAGGCGTTTCGTTTTGATTTTCTTCCGGCAAATTGAGATGGACTTTTTAAAATAAGGATTTGTTCGGAGGGGGCGGTGCGCCCACAAGGGGCCGTGCGTCTGCGGCGCGGAGGGCGAGGGCGAGGGCGAGGGCGGCGGCAATGCAATTGCCCGCGCGCGCCGCCCTCGGCGGGAAATGACCTTAAAAAGGCCGCGGCCGGACGCGCGACCAGCGGTTCCGCCCCTTTGGCGTCGGCGCCGGCCACCGCGCTGGACGCCCGCTTCCCTCGCCCGCCGGAAGCTGAGGTTCCTTTGCGCCACTTCCGCCTGGCCCCGCCCCGCCCCGTCCCGCGCGGCCTCTGTGGCGCGTAAATGTATCACGGCGCCACGGAATAGTTTTATTTATATCGAGGACACTGGAGTCTTGCGGTTGGTGCATTGGGTTCCTGTCTTCTGCCCATTGCCGGTGAGGCTGGATGTGTGTGTTGCATAAGTGGAGGCCGAGGGGGAATCGGATGTTGGCGCGGAATAGTTTTATGTATATCGGGAACACGGGAGTCTTGCGGTTGGTGCATTAGGTTCCTGTCTTCTGACCGACGCCGGTGAGGCTGGATGTGTGTGTTGCATAAGCGGAGGTCGGGGGGGAATCGGATGTTGGCGCGGAATAGCTTTATGTATATCGGGAACACGGGAGTCTTGCAGTTGGTGCATTGGGTTCCTGTCTTCTGCCCGTCGCCGGTGAGGCTGGATGTGCGTGTTGCGTAAGCGGAGGCCGAGGGAGAGTCGGATGTTGACGGAGAGTATAAACGATGCCAAATATGTATTTTTCGTAAAGTGATGAGTAATTCCATTGAATAATTCAGTAGTTTTTCGGTTCCATAATGCGGAACTTCAAGGGTTTAAATACGTGCTCTTGCAACCATTAGCTAATTCTTTTACAAATATAATGCTCATTAATTATTGACCTAAGGAAAAAGTCCGTGAACTCCAACAATTCATATTTAGATTAATAAAAACGCGTAGTTTAACGTTAGCCCCAGTGAGTCTCCTCCCTTTCTGCCTCCGTGTAAATTGGGGTGACATTTAGAGCATGTGGCGGCCATACGCAGAAGATCAGACGCAGTTTCTCCCAGGCAACCAGGGGCCGATGGTCCTGAAACTGAATTCAATTTATAATGCCTTATTTTACGTAGCGAAGATCAGGCCATCAGCCTTCTCCTCCGCTGGATCACGCACACTCCGTTGTTTTCCCTTCGCCTCTTGTCAGGCAAAGAAGGTATCGCGTGGGCGCTGAAACAGACAATTAAAATATAGCTCAGAGGCTTCTTTTAGACTTAAGGATTATTTACATGCACATAATCTACAACACGGGGCTGCCGGCTTTACATCATCTCCGAAGGTGGTTTCGCTTTTAAAAATCCATGGCTTTGATGGGTTGTAAACCCCTTCGAATACGCCATCCGTTTCACCACCGAAACCTGTTCAACTAACTTTTTTCCCCTTGGGGCTTTATCCAGCCGGCAACCGGTTACCCTTTACGTCCTGATGGGACTCACATTGGACCATACACTAGACACCAACGCCCTTGTTTCTCTGATCCTCTCGGCTTGTCTGATCTGAGAACGCGAGGCCACTCCGCAGACAACACATACATGAGAGACAAGGGTCAAGCAACCATGCCCAAGGCGGGAGTCAAACCCGCGACTCTGCGGACCGAAGCGTTGAGTCGGTACACGCTCTTAACCACCTCGATCATCCAGGTCTGCGCAACTTAATGTCGCTTTAATTTTTTGAACATTATTTCTTCGGAATCCCGGTATAGCGAAAGCAGTGTTTCACTATAAAGGACCGGTCATCTGGACAACACGCTTGTGCCATGCCTCGGGCGGAGGAGAGCCATGTGAAGAATGAGGTGGAGGTGGAGGAGGGGGCGGTGGCGGTGGCGGCCGCCTGCTCAAACAGCGGCGGCGCGGCGGCGGCGGCGGCGGCGACGACGCAGCACCGTGTTTGTCGTGAACGCGGTAGTCTGTTTGCGGACACCGAAAACTACTTTCTGCATGCCTGCGCGCCGCCTCCGCCATTGTGCGTGTGTGTGTACGCTGGCGCGCGTGAGCACCCGCGCGCGCGCGAGCGAGGCAGGAGCCGAGCCGAGCCGAGGCCAGCCGCGTGGAGCAGCGCAGCGCGCGCGCAGGCCCAGAAAGTGCTGCCTCACGCAGCGGCCTGCTGCTGGCCAGCCAGGATGCGACGTGGATGTCGATTGTCTTGAAACGTCCATCTTTGTATAAAATCGTTAATGTTTTAAATGGTGATTGATTGAAACGCCGATGTTTTTTTTTTAATATCAGTGTTTTTGTAGTGCTTGATGTTTTTAGGTTTTCGATGTTTTTTTGTGAATGAAATCGTTACGTAATCGCAGATTTGGAAAAGTTAACATATGAAGTACAGTAATCCGTCGTTAACGCCAACTCGTTTAACACGAATTTCGCCGTGACACGAACAAAACTCATACTCTGATAACACGAACTCTGAAACAATACTCTGGTAACACGAATTTTTATAACACGAACTTCGATCATTTCGTCGCCTTGGAATTCGTGATAATGAAGGTTTACTGTAATAACCAATGATGCCACTGTCAGTTCGTGTTCGAACGTAGCTAACGCTGTTTATACAACCTGCATCTGCCTGCACGGCGACTCTCTCTCCTCTCGCTCTCCGCTCTCTCCTCTCTCTCTCTCTCTCTCTCTCTCTCTCTCTCTCTATCTATCTATCTATCTATCTATCTATCTATCTATCTATCTATCTCGATAGGTGTCTTGGTATTTCCTACGCATTGCGTGGCTTTTCGCACTCGGAGAGGGGATCAACGCTAGTCCAGCGGGAGAAGGTCCTCCCTCCCCTTCAATAAAATATATCCCTTTTAGGCACTGTAATTAAAAATGGATAGAAAAAATAGCAAGTTTATTAGTCTATAATTAAAAACGTCGATGTTGTAAACATCGATGTTTTTTCGTCGATGTTTCCATCGACATCGAAAACTCTTTAGCGATGTACAGAAACATCGATGCATCGATGTTTTGGTGAAATTTGCCAAAATAGCGAAACACTATGTTCTTTATTGTTAATTTTATTCTTTACATTCGATAATCATTTTTAATAACATACTACTAACATGCTAGTAACCAAACAATAAAATATATCTCTTTCACGCACTGTAATTAAAAATTGATAGAAAAATAGCAAGTTTATTAGTCTATAATTAAAAACGTTGATGTTGTAAACATCGATGTTTTTCGTCGATGTTTCCATCGACATCGAAAACTCATTAGCGATGTATCGAAACATAGACGAATCGATGTTTTGGTAAAATTTGCCATCGCTAGTCGTGCCTCACCGCGCCGCGTGTTTCATAACACGCGGCGCCTCCGCCCACGCACGTGCGATCGATCGCTGTTCGGCGAACGCGCGCGTAGGGACGGCGGCGACGGCGACGGCCGAGTGGGCGGAGGCGTCGGAATTATTCAGCGTCCGGTGCGCACTTCCCAAAAGACACCGGCCCTTCACTTAGGGCGGGGCGAGCTCGGGACCTCCATCTTGAAGGGGATTCAGCGAACAGCAACGCGTTAGGGTCGTCTGGTGGCGCCACGATGCCTCGTATGAAGTGTGTGTGTGGATCTGGAACATGTATAAATTGTTTGTTCTTTTCTGCTGTGTTCATGCCCCGGACATCTGTCGCTCTGGGAGTGATATAATATCCAAGTACTGTGTTCTGTGGTATTTTTAAGTTGTTCTTTCTATGCCGTTATTGTACATGATGCACCGAGAGCCAGAGAAAAGACGCGTGGGGCGTGGTCATGAAGCTTCTGCTGTCGACACTGCCTCCAGACGGACTGGCCCCTGTTGAAGGAACTCGCTCTATGACACACGGCATCGCACATGCCGAGAATGCTTGTTCGCGATTGCGTGGTCCTCTGTGCAATGTGGGTGAGACGAAATGGACTGGGGTCTGGCAGATGGAGAGGTACAAATTTTTGGCGCTTTGTAAACTAAATAAAATAATAACAGATGTCTACGCTTCGAAGTGAAGAAGAAGAAAGAAACAAAATAAATGAAGAAATGTGGTATATTTCTCATGCGTCTTGAAATTGCGGGGAGACTGTGGGCGCATTTCCACGGCCATATAAATGTCCCTCTCTTGTCCCCGGGCTTCATCACTATGTTGATAATCTAAGGTAAGATGTGCTGAATAACGTGGGTTAAGAGTGTAGGGGTGATGCAAGACGTTTGTGATGAAAAGAAAGCATGAGCGGAGAAGGTAGTACTGGGATCAAATTTCACACGGGTGGACAGGGATTTGAACGTTGGCATTGAACACCAAAACTGGTGCACTGATCGCTAGGTTCATTGGTGCCCCGTAAAGGTAGGTAACACACTCCATTTTCACAAAAACTTGAGAGGAGCTTAACTTACGAATGACAGAGAAGGAATGTTGAAGAAGAAGGGATAGAATAGAGAAGGGAGGTGGCGATGGACTTCCCCCGCTGGATGGCCAGATCCGGCGCCGACCTACCGTCGGCTAACGGTGTTTTCCTTATACTAGGTATCTCTCACCAGCGGGACACCGCCCCAGCCGGGACAAGTTCTAAGTCCCCGGCCGATCTCCCGTGCATCCCTGTAGTGCATGTTAGTGTAAGTGTGTGTAAAGGGGGCATGATAGGAGAAGGAAGAGAAAGGAAAGATCGCGCGCGGTTCATGGCCCGTTTGTTGGGTACTGGTCGGGCATTCACCTGCCGTTGATCAGAGAAACCAGGAAAACTACCGATCAGAGCAGCCGGCTGCTAGAATTCTCCTCCAGACAGCGACTGAATTGAACCTAGCTGAAAAGCTAGTGACGAAAATCCTTCCACCGTCGGGACCTCGCGCTGCCGTAACATCACCTGATGCCCTGAGCCACCGCTCCCGGGGTGAGTCGAGGAAGCTGCCTTGTCTGCGGCGTCTGGAGCAGCTCCTGGGGCCGTCAGGGGGCGGGGCTCTTGGAAGCTAGAAACCTTTGTAGGTACTACAAGGAAAACAAGCCCCCGGCCTGTCCTTGAGCGAAGCGGGGCGGAGCGGAGCGGGGTGGGCGGGGCGGAGTGGGGCAGGGCGCCGCTGGCCGGGCAGGGGCGCCGAGCGTGCGTGAGGGCACGAAGTGGATCGACACGGCAACGCCATTAAGGGCGGCGACGCCCGCGCCCTCGCCTCGTGTCCCTGCCTCCGTCAACACTGGGCGTAGGTGTGTTCTCATCCTCTCAGCTTTCGCTTCAATTTGTCATCCGGGTTTGTATTGAGCTTCTGTGGGATGAAATCGCCTCTTGACCTACTTTGGAATGGATAAGACATTTCAATGTTCAAGGATCATAATAAAGCATGAACAGAGTAGGGGTTCTATTGAATTATTGTTCTCTCAGAATAATCGCTCAACGTTGCCGGAAATGAGAAAAGGGTAACACTACGACAACCAATGTTTCATTGTCGTTGGAACAGTCTAGGTACTACAAGGAAGATACTGATGAAACGTCTGTATCTCAATCTGTTTGTTTGTTACTCGCTAATGTAAATGTTGATTCTCACTTATCAATCGTAAGAATTATACACGCCATTTTGTGATACGCTATTAATGATGATTTTGTGTATATGGTTGTATTGCAACGACGTAGTGCACTGAGAACACGAAGTTACCTGCGTAGTATGGGTAGGAGAGCAATTGATTCCAAAAGGCTGCGACTGAAATCTTTGCAGCTAGAATTACGTTCATGTGATTTTGATTGTGCTTTAACCTTTAGAAGTTCCGAAAGGTGATGTAGGTTTACTGTTTACGTCACTGGGGATGTGGCACCACATAGCGCTAATGTGCGCGCCTCATAGCGCTAATGGAGATGAGAAATAACTCTTTCGAAATGACCAATTCGATTGTCAACTCACCCGAGACAGTTGAAGGTGTGAAATTTTAAAGGTTTCTTTGCATTCAGTGGCTACCAGCATCGCATGTGGACGTGACAAGAGGGATCGCCCGGGTGCCCCGTCTGAAAACGAGCGGCCTTCCCAGCCTCGCCCCATTCCCGCTGCCTCCACCCCGCTGCAGCCCCTCCACCGCCCCGCCACCGCCCCGCCACCGCCCAGCCGCCATCCCGCCGCCGTCCCACCTCCGTCCCACCTCCGCCCCGCTTCCGCTTCGCCTCTGCCCCGCCTCCGACCCGCTTCCGTTTCGCCTCCGGCCCACCTCCGCCCCGCTTCCGCTTCGCCTCTGCCCCGCCTCCGACCCGCTTCCGTTTCGCATCCGACTCGCCTCCGGCCCATCTCCGCCCCGCTTCCGCTTCGTCTCCGCCCCGTCTCCGGGCCGCCTCCGCCCTGCATTGCCTCTGCCCCGCGCCGCCAACGCTAGATACACCCCACTACCTCCTTGTTCCCACTCCCGTCTTTCACCGCCACCGGCCCGTTTTCGCTCCTCCGAGTTCGCTCCCTTCCTGCCTCATCCCGCGCCGCCCATATCCCCACCCCCGCCACTACCCCGATACCTCCCCCGTCCTACGCCGTCCCCGTTCTCGCCCTGCCCAGTTCGCTACCGGCTCCCCCTTCCCACCCAGACCTCTCCCGTTTCTCCGCCACTGCCCCCCCCCTACGCCGCCCTGCCCTACCCCGTTTTCTCTCGCCTCGCCGACCTCCGTCCCCCCTGTCACGGCCCGATCGCCTCCACCTCCTCCACCACCCCGTTTCTGCTCCTGTGCTACGCCCTTGCCCCGCTGTGCCCCGCCCCGTTTGCACCCGCCTCGCCGACCTTCCGCCTCCCCCACCCCCGCGCCTCGATCGCCTCCTCCTCCTCCACCACCCCGTTCCTGCTCCTGTGCTACGCCACCCTGTCCCACGCCTATCTGGAGGCGCGGCCTCCAAATATTTACGCGCGGGAGGGCGGGGGGCGTGGGCGGGGCGGCGCGGGGTGTCGGGTGGCGGAGGGCGCTCGCCGGTAACTGGCAGGTTTGTTGTTGCTGCGCCGCGGTTTACGGCGCGCGCTCCAAACAAGCGCGGCACGCGCCCCGGGCAGCTTCCGGCGCCGCCCCTCTCGCCCCGCCCACGCCCAGGCCACCGCCCACGCCGCGCCGGGCGAGCGTCGACGTCTGTTTCCGCATGGGCCCCCGACGGCGCTGTCTGTTGCCCGCGCGCGCTCGCTGCCCTCCGACGTCCGCGCGAGAGGGCGCCAGCGCCGGCCCGCGGCTCGGAAGGGCTACGAGGGGCGCGTTCCGGCTTCTAGAGTGTTGGCGCTGCGTTGGCGTGTGCTAGAAAGTCGTTGGGAATGCGGAAACAATGGATGACTGCGTTTTGAACTATCATTCTACAAATCATCTTTCTGAACATTTATATACGTATTATTTCCGTTGTTCATTTTATATTTATTATGTAAAGTTGTATACTGTGCGTGCGTGTTTGTGTTAAATGCAATGTGAAAGCGTGTTATTGCGCTATATTGCGGTATGCACGATGTCACGTTTAATAAAAAAAATAGAGACTTGTTTCTGACGTGTAGTACACGGAAATTGAAAGCAAACTTCTGCATATTTTACGGCTCCATATATAACTCATACTAAACGTTACTGAAAATAACTGAATGAGTTTCGTAATACTGTGAAAGCTTTGCGTTCACCTATCCAGGTACAGACAGTATGAATTGTAGAAATTAAAGTTACATTAGAGTAATGCGCAGTCTGTGAGTTGATAGGACAGGACTGTATTCAGTTTTACGCAATATCCTTTGCGGGTTAAGTGTTAAGGTTCTGAGATGATTTTACAATCTGCGAATCGTTTTAATGTCTCAATCATTTTCATGTCGCAATTCGGAAAGGGTTGAACTGGTCTAAATCACGAGCGACTTTTTCCATACGTATAAACCAGGATTGCTCTATTTGAGCAAGAAATGTAAAGAGAAACTTGGGACAATTTTTTTGAATATTTGGTCAAAAATTCCTCTGAATTTCAGTATCCCAAAAATTAATTGATTAATTTCAAATTAGTAAGTTTTCAAATTAGACAATTTTAATCGGATAACAGCTTAAGGTAGTTGTATGATTTACTTCAGCTATATTATAAGTACTCCTCCCCTTCTGCCGCATAACCTGTACTTGGGTTTTTCTAAACTGGCCGATGACACTTCATTAGCTGTTGCGGTGTTATCCAATCCAGAGTAATAACGTCATCGCGATGACGTCACTGTGGTGACGTTTAAGCTCCCAATTGGACGAAACCGTAACAGCTGATCAGCTTGTCATCAACCAGGTTACAGAAACTCAAGTATATCTAGGGCTGCGACGCGGGGTGCAGCTTGTACTGCCCCAGAAAGAAAATAAATTACCGCCTGACCAAGGTGGCGGCGGCGTTGGTGTAACGGTTAGCGTATCGGACTGTTATACCCAAGTTTGCGGGCTCGAACCCGATCGAAGCCGTGGATTTTTAAGGGCGAAAAAATCCTTCGTACGCCTTCCTTCGGAGGGGAGGGGATTTTAATAAATTGATGCTTCAGGAAGTAAAGCTGGCTGTCCCATGTTAGTACATTTACTGCATGTAAAAGATCCTCAAGCCTAAATGACGCCTCTGAGCTAAATTCAAATCGCCTGTTTCGTCGCCTAAGTAATACCTTCTTTCTCCCATGGTTGGTGAAAGGAGCGTAGCGGAATTTGCGTGGTCAGGCGGAAGAGCAGGCCTCATGGCCTGAGTCTCGCCACGTAAAATAAGGCAAATTCAATTCAATTCAATTCAAGGTGGGGGGACTTGAAAGGGGCCTGGTGCTGGGCCTCGCACATCGCGCTGGCGCCGCGTGGCCCCAGGGCTGAAGGGCCTGCGGTGCTGGCTGAAGGGCGCGGCCGGCGCACGGGTTCCCCTCTCCACCGCTGCGGAGCGTCACATGACTCATTGTCGTAACCGCGACCTTTTTTCACTGTTTGTTGAAACGCGCGCTTACTCGTTATGTTAAAGCACGTGCTTTCACTGCACAGCACGCTTGAATCTTGGAATGCGT
This sequence comes from Teleogryllus occipitalis, assembly GCA_011170035.1. Lineage (NCBI taxonomy): Eukaryota > Metazoa > Arthropoda > Insecta > Orthoptera > Gryllidae > Teleogryllus > Teleogryllus occipitalis. Next base: position 47,195 of record BLKR01004943.1, on the reverse strand, counting down.
GGTATTTGTGGGCAACCCTACTTTCTTTGTGTAGATACTAGCTATTCATGGTGTATATATTCATGTGGATAATAATTGTTATGAGATACCAAATACGAACTTTCGTCACAAATGTAAAATCGGTTATTTTATATGCATGGTAGGGCATTCTTGGAAGGGGATACATATTATAAATAAATTCAAGATTTTAATACATTGACACTTCAGGTTATTCCTAAAGTTCATTCGTCAGAAAATAAATGCAAGAGAAGTCTGGAAAGTTTAAAGCCAACTGCAAATTGTAGACTGAACAAAGAAGCAGTGGAACTGGGTGGAAAACACGCTGTGAAACTACGATGGTCTGTTGAGAAGATGGCTGGATTGGAATCCCAAGGAATGAATAAGAGAGGTTGATCGTGAATACCTTGGAAAAGAGCTTTTAAATATTGAAAACATGGAGGTGATGGAAACTTTTAAAGGAGGATATAGAGTAGGGGACACAACACGAATAATTGACGTGTTCCAAGCGGAAACAGAAAGCAGATAACATAAGAGAAAGGAAGAGAAAAATACTCATCTCATTTCAATAAAGAGCTATTCCACGTTAAACCTGTTTCAGAACATCGGTTTTCAAAATTAACAGGTCGATAATACATCGCTCAAAAACATTTATAAAAGCGGTTTAGTACCCAGAACATTTCCGTTCGCGCAGGGAAAATTTTAATTTGACAATGGCCGTGTTTATTAATTTATATTTAAGATTTCACGGACAATAACAAATAATAAATATTAAGGAAATAGGGAAAACTCAGTGTAGAAAGCCAGAGGTCTCGGAAGTCATGTCGTGGGTGCAAAGCTTCCCAGTTCGTCGTACAAGGATACGGGAAGAACTTTAGCCCAAGCATACAGCACATGCTAACAGCACGTGTGTTTACTGCCTCTCCATATGCGAAAAAAGTAGGAAGTATCTGGACATCGGGGTCGTCTCTCAGGAAAAAGATGAACGAATAGAATAACTGCTCATCAGATATTATTGTGTCCTATTTAAACTGGTACAAAATCGTGAAATTGGAACTTTTTTAGTCACAAGGAGAACATCGAAAACGTGAAACATTGAGCACATATAATCCATGTTAAATAGACATTGGCTTCAATCAGTCTATGTTTAAATCATTAAGTTTATTTTACAAAACAACGACGTTTTAAAAACTCGACATGATGTCGCAAGCCTACCGTCGTTGCGCCGCGGATGTCATGTATCGGCAGATAGGCGCCCTTCCTGCCCCCGCCACTGCCTGCCCCCGTGCTCCGCGCTTCTTGGTTTTATTTTGAGGGCTGGATGGGCGACATAGAGTCATCCTCAATTCATTGTTGTATGGGCGATCCCTGAAGTTAAAACATGAATAATACTTGAGTGTGTTTTGCATAGTTTGTGTATATTACTTGTACTTCGTGAAGTTGGGGGCTATTTGGTGCAATGAAGTGTCTTTACAAAGTTGCTGGGCTTTTCCGACATGACGTGTCAGCATTTTTAGCTGTAAACCCTTTTTTAAACAAGAGAACACTCTTCTAAGAAAGCATCCTGAAAGTTGCGACAAAAATCAGACCAAATAGTTGGTATATTTGCGAGCAAAACGCCACAAAAGTTCGGGACCGTAGAGTTCGCATTGTCTGTACAATATTCTATGAATTGTCTCTACGATGTTGCCATGCATTTCCGTTATTTCGTTTTAATATAAAGGTCGGTTAAATTTACAGCTGTCTGTAATATGTAAGAGTCCCATTTCGAACACGGACATTTTAAAAAAAGGCATCGTGAACGTCTTGTCAAAAATTAAACCAAATGGATGATATTTCTGCGAACGAAGCGACATAAAATGTTCCAGGCGAACGAAACCTGGGCTTCACCTTGCTAGCCCCCGCTTCACCCGAGGGCGTTCTTGGCACCGCAGGCGCGGTGTGCGGGACGCGGTGTGCTGGCTGCGGCGTGTGGGGAGCGGTGTGTGGGGCACGGTGTGCGGGGCGCAGGGCGCGGTGTGCGGGAAGCGGTGTGCGGGGCGCAGGGCGCGGGGAAGCGGTGCACGGTGTGCGGGGAGCGGTGAACGGGGCGCGGTGTGCGGGGAGCGGTGAACGGGGCGCGGTGTGCGGGGAGCGGTAAACGGGGCGCGGTGTGCAGAGCACGAGGCGCAGGGCGTGGTGTGCGGGGAGCGGTGTGCGGGGAGCGGGGCGCGGGCGGGCCCGCTGCATCATTCAGTCGCGGCGCGGGCGTCGGCTATGCCGTGTGTGCGGGGGCGGCGCCCAGCTTTTCCGCCGCCGCGGTCGACGCATGAAAGAATGATAGTGCGACTTAATTTTTCCCGCCGACGCCGTGCGCCGCCCCGTCCCGCCCCGCGCCGCGCCGCCCCGCGCCGCGCCGCGCCGCGCCGTGCGGGCGCTCTACATGGAAATGCACTCGTCACCGTTTCCCTTTGAAACGCGACAGCCGCCGCGGGAGGAAGCGGCGCTGAAAAATTGAAATCGCGCTCTGCTCCGCTCCGCTTCGCTCGGCTCCGTGCGGGAGGCGCGCGGCACGGAGCGGAGCGGCGTCGACCCGCGCGCCGCCGACGCTCACGACAACGGAGGCGGTGAGCGGCAGGGCGCTGGGCGGGTCTTGGTGGGCGGTCGGTGCTGCGGTTCGATTGTACACTGGCTTTCTGTTTTCATCTTGGTGACGGGTGGAAATGGTCAAGTTCTTGGAGATTTGGGAAGTCTTGCGGCACGTACTGTTGAATGTAAGGCGAGGGAGGCGAAAAGGTGCGTAAACTCTGGTGGAAGAGGCCTGGACAGTCACGTTTTCTTGGCAGGTGGTTATTGTGATAGTTTGTGTGTAAGATGAGTGTAGCTGATGGTGAGGGTGGGTGAGGAGGGTAGATGGTGGATAGTAAAATGAGTGGCGATTCAGATGAAGAGGAATCATGAACAGGAAACAATTCCACTATCACATGTTGAAAGTCGTGAGTTAAGCGGAAGTCGACCTGCAGACAGCTGATTTCGTGTAAGTAGATGGTGCTTGTAGGCTTTTTGGAAGTTGATTTAGGAACTAGTTACACAATGGATTGTCGGAATATTTGCACGCCAAAATGAAACATTTGATTTTTGGTTTCGGTTAAATGTATGAATCCAGGACGTCGAATTGAATTGAATTGAAGCTTTATTTTACTTGGTGAGACTTAGGCCATGAGGCCTGCTCTTCCATCTTAACACGCAAATTTCACCACTACGCTTCTTTCACCAACTAGGGGAGAAAGGAGGTATTACTTGGGCGACGAAACAGGCAATTTGAATTTAGCTCAGATGCTTCATTTAGGCTTGAGGATCTTTTACATACTGTAAAACTACTGACATGGGACAGCCGAGTATACGTCCCCTCCGAAGGAAGGCTTACGAAGGATATTTTGCCGTTAAAAATCCACGGCTGCGATCGGGTGCGAACTTGGCTAAAACACTCCGATACGCTAACCATTCCACCATCGACGACTGCGAAATTGTGCTGAGAAAAGAGCAGTTCTTACAAGCACATTAGTTTGATAGCCTTGATTTGTCTGAGTGCTGGGTGTGTTTCCTTCGATGTGTAGCTGAGCCTGTTCCAGTGGACGGAGGGGTCCGAGGTGTGCGTTCGTTTGTTCGTTCGTTCGTTCGATCGCGCGTCGCGTCGTCGGGCTGTCGATGTTAATCGACTCCGCCGTGAGAAGCGGCGATGCGTGTGCGGCGGCGATAAAAAGTTGATGCCACCTCACGGCAAGCTCAGGAGGTGGGGGGTGAAGGGAGAGTAGAGGGGTGGGGGTCGGGCGCTGCGGCGGGCGCGCGCGCTGCCCTGTGGATTTATCCGATCAAAAATGCATGCGGCCCTCTCGGGTCGTCTTAATGCGTTTGCACGGTCGCGCAAGGCGCCTCTCGCGGAGGTCGCCCGCCCTCATCCATTCGTAACGCCCCCAAGCGGCCGCCGCCCCCGTCGACCCCGCGCCCTCGCCCCTAATCGCACATTAGGGGCTGCTCTTTTCCGCGTCTTCGCGGGCGGCGCCCTACGCTCGGCCGTGCGGCCCCCGGCGGGCGGATTTGAGGTTTGCCCGCCCCCGCTCACCTGCGCCGCGCCGCCTCCGCCATTAGCGCTCGGCGTCTCCGCGCGCCCGCTTTTCTCGCGCGTCCCACGCGCGGATTGCCCCAGCGGGCGGGCGCCCTCCTCTCCGAACCCGCCGGTGTAATCTGGTTTCCGATAAGCGCTGCTGCCGCTGCTGAATAAGACATGTGGCGGGGGCGGCCAGCGTTTTCACCGAAGATGTGAGACTTTTAGCGGATGCTGCCTCTTTTTTCGTCTGGTCGATGGGGTGGTTTAGGCCTTCGTTTCGTCTGTTTATGTGCAAATGTCGCTGGGACAATGATAAACTTTTAGCTGATGCTGACTCTTGTTCACCAGTTCGATGGGATGGTTTAGGCCTTCGTTTCGTGTGTTTATCGGCAAATGTCACTGGGACGAAGATATACTTTTAGCTGATGCTGACTCTTGTTCGCCAGTTCGATGGGTTGGTTTAGGCCTTCGTTTCGTCTGTTTATGTGCAAATGTGATTGGGACGATAGTGTGAGACTGGCTGGTGCTGACTTTCTCATCTGTTGGATGAGGTGGTTTAGGCCTTTGTTTAGTCTGTATATGTGCAAATGTGAGCGGGGAAGAATTTAATGTTTAGAATAAACAGCATTACTAAATTATTACTCCACATTAATTTGGAATAAGAAAGAGAACGGGTTTATTGACTCGCCAATTGACTCTGCTGTTTTGTCACAATGTTTCCGAGAGTACGTTTGAGTGCCCTAATACATTCAAAATGATTAGCAATCAGGTGACGATGAATTGGTAGTTCCGAGTTGGCAATAAAACCATTCCGCACACAGTGTTGGTAGGTGATTCCTGTCAGATGGTAGCTGTAATTATGTTCCTGTTCTGCAGAAAATTGATTATCGATGCTTCGAGTCTGCTTCTATTTAATTGGTCATCGTTAATGAATGTTTCTTGGATGGTTACCCCTACATCGAATTTCAGAGGTTGTTAAAACTTCCTCCTTTATATTACTGAAGGAATTTATGTTCTCTTCGTAACTGTGTACGCCAGACACTTGACACTGACTCGTCGCCTGTTGTTCCACCCTTACTCAACGCCCGTGAGTAGATTCATCCCCTACCTGTTCCCGGGCGGAGTGTGCAGTGTAAGCGGAAGTCTTGACTGACGCAAAGCTAACATTTGCCCTTATCGCCCTCCCGTGCGGAGGAGTGAGGACTACGGCGGATAGAGCAGGTGCTCGTGCAACTAGCGGGGGTCCGGAGGTGGAGGTGGAGGTGGTGACGGGTGATCGGGTGACCGGGCGGGGAGGTACGTGTCGGCACGGGGTGGCAGAGCAGAGCTGTGCAGGGCGTGTCAGGGCAAGTCCAATACGATAACTGTTACACTACCAAAGCCGATGGGGGGGATCATAGACGAGACGGGATTCGAGGCAGAGGAGTGGGTTCGCTGGACTTGACGAGGAGGCGGGTTAAATAGCGGAGAGAAACAAAGCGATTGGATTGATTTATTTATGTTTCCGGGCACGTCAACTGCTAGGGTTATTAGTCCAGTTAATGTAGTACATGCTTTTCGTGTCTGAAGGTAGCGGTGTTTCTTCCCCACTGAATGGCGATATCTAGGGTGGATTTTAATGATATGTCATTATTTTTGTTTTCACTTTTGAAAAATTCCGTGTATTATAGAAATTCATTTTATGGTTTGACAAAAGGAAATGACCCATTTTTATACGCCATTTTTTTGCATTTTTTGTTGATTTCGACTATTAAGTCATTTTTTACCTTTTCCCGTCATTTCAATGCATTTTTCGCTGATACGCTTGTTAATGTCATTTTAATAGTACTTGCTTCAAAAAATATTTACGAGATGCAACAAATGTTCTTCGCAGAATTCCTGAGAACCTATACCTAGTAGCCTATTCGATTTCTTCGCCCAGAAGTTGTAATGTCACCCATTGTGAGAAAGTAATCTACGATTCTTATAACGCCTATCAGCGCCATTGGCGGGTCAACCGATTTCGGGGTAACTGAAGACAGAGATTTTCTGGTAAAGAACAGTTCAGGGGGCGGGGGCGGGGGGAGGCCAGTCGCAGACTGACGGAGCAGAGCTCGAATCAGAGGCGGGGCAAATCGGGTTCGAGCAGGTCACGATGGGATGGCGTTTGACGGAGCCACACAATGACGGAGCGTCGATACGCCGCGCTCTGCCACGTTGTGAGGAGTCGCGGGGCGGGGCGTGGCGTGGCGTGGCGTGGCGTGGCGTGGCGAGGCGGAACGTGGTGGAGACGGGCGTGGTGGGGGCGGCGGAGCGTGGCGGGGAGGGGCCTGGCTGGGTTTCGGGGCGTGGGGTGCCATACGAAGGCTGGCGGAGCAGAATCAGAGGTGGGGCATATCGGGTTCGAGCAGGTCACGATGGGATGGCGATTGACGGAGCCGGACAATGACGGAGCGTCGACATGCCGCGCTCTGTCGCGTTGGGGATGATTCGCGGGGCGTGGCGAGGCGTGGCGAGGCGTGGCGAGGCGTGGCGAGGCGTGGCGAGGCGTGGCGAGGCGTGGCGAGGCGTGGCGAGGCGTGGCGAGGCGTGGCGAGGCGTGGCGAGGCGTGGCGAGGCGTGGCGAGGCGTGGCGAGGCGTGGCGAGGCGTGGCGAGGCGTGGCGAGGCGTGGTGAGGCGAGGCGTGGCGAGGCGTGGCGAGGCGTGACGAGGCGAGGCGTGGCGAGGCGTGGCGAGGCGAGGCGAGGCGTGGCGAGGCGGGGCGTGGCGAGGCGTGGCGAGGCGAGGCGTGGCGACGTGTGGCGAGGCGTGGCGAGGCGTGGCGTGGCGCGGCGTGGCGAGGCGAGGCGAGGCGAGGCGTCACGAGGCGAGGCGTGGCGAGGCGTGGCGAGGCGTGGCGAGGCGTGGCGAGGCGTGGCGAGGCGTGGCGAGGCGTGGCGAGGCGAGGCGTGGCGAGGCGTGGCGAGGCGTGGCGAGG
>BLKR01004943.1:0-40054 GCA_011170035.1 Teleogryllus occipitalis | reverse complement strand
GAGAGAAACAAAGCGATTGGATTGATTTATTTATGTTTCCGGGCACGTCAACTGCTAGGGTTATTAGTCCAGTTAATGTAGTACATGCTTTTCGTGTCTGAAGGTAGCGGTGTTTCTTCCCCACTGAATGGCGATATCTAGGGTGGATTTTAATGATATGTCATTATTTTTGTTTTCACTTTTGAAAAATTCCGTGTATTATAGAAATTCATTTTATGGTTTGACAAAAGGAAATGACCCATTTTTATACGCCATTTTTTTGCATTTTTTGTTGATTTCGACTATTAAGTCATTTTTTACCTTTTCCCGTCATTTCAATGCATTTTTCGCTGATACGCTTGTTAATGTCATTTTAATAGTACTTGCTTCAAAAAATATTTACGAGATGCAACAAATGTTCTTCGCAGAATTCCTGAGAACCTATACCTAGTAGCCTATTCGATTTCTTCGCCCAGAAGTTGTAATGTCACCCATTGTGAGAAAGTAATCTACGATTCTTATAACGCCTATCAGCGCCATTGGCGGGTCAACCGATTTCGGGGTAACTGAAGACAGAGATTTTCTGGTAAAGAACAGTTCAGGGGGCGGGGGCGGGGGGAGGCCAGTCGCAGACTGACGGAGCAGAGCTCGAATCAGAGGCGGGGCAAATCGGGTTCGAGCAGGTCACGATGGGATGGCGTTTGACGGAGCCACACAATGACGGAGCGTCGATACGCCGCGCTCTGCCACGTTGTGAGGAGTCGCGGGGCGGGGCGTGGCGTGGCGTGGCGTGGCGTGGCGTGGCGAGGCGGAACGTGGTGGAGACGGGCGTGGTGGGGGCGGCGGAGCGTGGCGGGGAGGGGCCTGGCTGGGTTTCGGGGCGTGGGGTGCCATACGAAGGCTGGCGGAGCAGAATCAGAGGTGGGGCATATCGGGTTCGAGCAGGTCACGATGGGATGGCGATTGACGGAGCCGGACAATGACGGAGCGTCGACATGCCGCGCTCTGTCGCGTTGGGGATGATTCGCGGGGCGTGGCGAGGCGTGGCGAGGCGTGGCGAGGCGTGGCGAGGCGTGGCGAGGCGTGGCGAGGCTGAACGTGGTGGAGATGGGCGTGGTGGGGTGGCGGGGTTGGGGGCATAGGGTGCCAGACGAAGGCTGGCGGAGCAGAGCTCGAATCAGAGGCGGGGCAAATCGGGTTCGAGCAGGTCACGATGGGATGGCGTTTGACGGAGCGTCGCGGTCGGCGAGGTGTCGCGGGGCGTGGCGTGGCGTGGCCGGAGTGGCGGAGGCGGAGGCGGCGCGTGGCGTGCCGCGCCCCCGGGGCGGCGCCGCCGCGCGGCCAGCGGCCAGCAACAGGTCTCGCGGGAGAGCAAACAAGGCAATTACGTGGTCGAAGGAACAACGCCGCCGCCCCCGACGACCTCGCGACCTCCGGGATCCCTCGCGTGCTCTCCCCGACCGCGCCCCGCCCCGCCCCCTCGTGTCTCCCTGGGGCTCTCGCGCCCTCGAAGAAACGCCTCCGGCTGACCGCGCCACCCTCGCCCGCGCGTCTTGGCACGGAGAGGAAGAAGAGGGGCGGGAACCACATGAGCACCGTCTTTTGCGGAGCAGCGTCTTAAAAGAAATTTTGCTCGAGATAAATCTCCTGCGGTCACGTTGTATGATGTACTGAAAACGTTAATGGTAGTTTTTAGAAATGGACTGCAGTAAAGAATCCAAGTTCAATTACTATGTTATTCGGGAGTCGTTGTTTCAATTCAGGAATGTTGATAACGTCTCACATTACATTACACTCTTGTTCGAAGTAAAAGTGAACATTCATTTCGACATGTAGATAGTTGAAAGTATTTGGGCTAAATGTAATTATCTGTTATGATCAGAAATAAGAAACATATTTTCTTATGGTTTAAATTTTTGTGACATAAGAAGTCAAGAAAATGGTATCTCCTCTGTGTCGCATACTTGGTGTAGCTAAGGCTATTGTCACAGTGCAGGAGGTCTTCTTTAGAGCATGACTACGAGCTAAATCGATTTATTTCATCCACAAGCATCCGAAAACTGCATCTGAAATCGTCCGAATATTTCCAGAATTCCGCAGTCCATTGTTTGAAACTATTGCGAGAAGACCATCTACGTGTGGTGCGTAATTTCCGGCGAGTGGAACCGACAAAACCAATCCGCATATTATCGTATGACTGCCGATGTTTTCCGAAGTGATTGGAAGAGGTGGTTCGGGTTCACTATGATCGTTTGCGTTAATGAGCACGTGTGTGAACAAATCCAATACATCGGACGAAAACTTCTGAAGTCGGACGGCCGAAATTTCGGCTATTCTTGGATTCAAACATACGGTCAGTTGACGTGAATCAGCTGTTACAGTGTTATCCAAGTTGGATGTCACTAAAGTGACGTCACTGTAGTGATGCATGAGCTCCCGATTGGATGACACCGTAACAGCTGTTGATCTACAAATGAAGCTCTCAGTAAACGGAAGTATAAAATCGCCGTCATTGTGACCGCCACCCAAGCGCGTGCACGCACCTGGAGAAAGCGCGCGCTCGGCATCGCTTGGCGGTGCGGGCGGGTGGTGGGTGGGGTCGGCCGCGAGGACCGCAGGGTGACAAAGGCCTTGCCGAGGCAGCGCGGGGCGGCCTCGCTGATTAGCCGGCGTCAATCAGTCGTCGGAGCGGTGGGACAGCCGCCGCCGCTACCGGCCGATAAAGCCGGTCGCCACCGCAGCGTCCGTCGGCCGCAGGTGGGCGAGGCGGCGGCGGCGGCGGCGGCGGTCGCTTGCGAGGATTTGGCGCGCAGCCTCTGCGGCGGTCCCGCGAAGGGACCGCGGGGCTGCGGCCTGCTCTTGTTTGAGGCTTCGATGAGCTACGTGGCTCGGTTTCCTCCGATTGGGCCCGGCCGGTCGTCGTGACCGCTGCTTCAGCTATCGCCTCCCTTGTCGACTCCGTGCTTCCGCATCACCCGATGCTTGTGTTGTGTGCTTCTCGTACGCCGCGTTTAGGAGGCCCTTTAAGATTCAGAACACTGACGGACCTGAAAGTAAAGATGAGCTGGTTCTAATTTAAAATCAAACAACTATATAATCACCTATTTGCTTGTGAGAAATTTCCTCTATATGTTTTAAGAAGTATCTATTTTGACCATCTATCTATAGACAGAATGAACTCAACCGCGGGGTGTTGGTTTTCCATGAGATTTTTTTAAAAGCCTTTGCGGTGAGGAAAGCGACCTTATTAGGTTCTCAATGAATCGTGGCAAATGAATGATGGAAAGTTCAAATTTAGAAAATGCATGCTGAAAGGAATAACTTTTTTTTAAATTTTCGTGGAAGTTTCGTCTCCTCTGCGAATGTCCGCAGCCTAATTTTCCCTGGTCGTGACCTGGAGAAAGACGTCACGACCATGCGGTCTGTTGGACTCCCTGGAATATCGGCCTTCGTGACGAAATCCGCGTTCGGGGAGACACGCCTAAGGAAGTGGCGATGCTTAATTGAAAACGCTATTTGGTTTCGATACCAACGTCAGAGAATCGATTCCCCGATAACATTCAGTATCGTCACTTCAATTATCAATGGTATCGTCACTTGATTTGAAATTCTAGTAATGAATTTCTTTGTTTTTAATATTATAAGGATTTTGAGTGTATTTGAAGTTATACTATTTAAATTATCTTATTATTTAGAATGTTATAGATTTTATTTTTTAAGCGGGAGGAGATTATCTTGTATTTTCTTTGCAAACAAGACGTATTAAGTTCGCAAACATTTATTCTAGTAACCGATATATATATCATACTAATAATCTTCTCGACCGGTTCCGATTCTGCACTTTTAATATCAATACTTGTATATGGTATCCGGGGAATTGAAATGTATATTGAAAACGTACGTAAAAATCGATCGATATCAATGTATCAAACGAAACATCGGAAACAAAAGTACCAATCGGTATTAACTAAAATTGATCTACCAAAGTTAATAGCATCCACACACAATATATATATATATATATATATATATATATATATATATATATATATATATATCCTTCTACCATAACAAACCGTAAATAAATAAATAAAGGCAAGTCTTAAGGAATACCGTCACGCGGGTCAAATCCGTGGAAGCCGCTCAGCCGATCGGTTGGGCTGCCGCGCGACGCGTGGGGGCGGAATCAGCCGCGTGGGGGCGACATTCGCGGAGGGGCAGGCGGCACAGCGGTGGCGGCGGTTTCCGAGCGGGAAAAACGTGCGCTGCGCTGGCGGCGTCTGCGGCGGTGACCGCGCGTTCCTGCGGCTTTGGGCCAACGCCCGCCCGCACCCCGCACCCCGCGCCCCGCGCCCCGCGTCTCCGCCACGCCCCGGTCCCCGCCGCCGGCAGCTGGACCCGCCCTGCTCCGCCCCGGCCCTCGTCTAGGCGGTCATTGCGCGCAGTCGCACGTTTTAGAGCCCCAGGCATTCGCGGCTTCGGTCGAGCCGAAATTGGGAAAGAGTATTGTCAAATCAGGGTGGCCACTTTCTGGAAAACGTGGAAAACCGAGAAAAACCGAGGAGTTTTATTTTACTCTTGAAAAATCAGGCAAAATAATTGTGTTTTAATTTTTGTACACTGTCTGTTGTTTTTTCGTGTCGAGGAAATAGTCTCTTTTTTTTATTAGGACTGTTTATTGTTATGAAATATAAAAATGATAATTGTTTTTGTATTTCATAACAATAAACTGTCTTATTAAAAAATACTATTTCCTCGATTCAAAATGGTTGTGTAAGCTTCCGCGGCCGGAGATTGTATTAAGTAGGCTATCCAGAACGAGCCGCGTCTCTGTCGTGGTGGCTGACGTTTCTGTCAACATGTGCCCTCCTCGCAGCGTACTGCTCAAGCTGCTCTATAGTGTTCAGCAATACGCTCTGAGGAAGGCCACAACATGTTGGCGGAAACGTCAGCCTGCACGACAGAGACGCAGGTCGTCCCGGATAGCCTAGATAATACAAGTCGAGGAATTTGTAGAAGAATCGTTAGAACTCAGGGAAAATTAGCTACAGTTATAAAGTTATACATTATTCGTTCAAACATGAATATAGCGTTTTTTCTCAGTTTTTATTTGGTGAAAAACATTTAAACTCACTCGGCATTTCGCCCTGAGGAAGGCCGAAGAATGGCTGCAGAAATCTTGACACCTGTGCCTGGGACGACTCCGGTCGCGGAAGCCTGCGCTCTTATTTGACTATTCTCTACAGGGAGGAAACATTTAAACTCTCTCGACATTTCGCCCTGAGGAAGGCCGAAGAATGGCGGACGAAATTTGGCAACTGAGCCTAGTCTCCGGACAACGAAGTAGCTACTGGCTCCGGCCACCGAAGCCTCCGCTCTCGTCTTCTGGAAGGTTCCGACGCCCGTGGCCCCGCGGGCGGATTGGGGCGGGGCGACGGGGCGGGCGGGCGGGCGGGCGGGCGGGCGGGCGGGCGAGTGCGGTTTGCGCTTCCTCCGCGCACCGCAACCGCCCCGCGGGCGACGTCCATGGATGGCTCAATCCCGGGGATGAAAAAAAAACGACAGGAGTTAAAAAATATTCGATCCAGTGTGTATTTTCTGGTTTATTTGAGTTTATTGGGGAATATTATTTTTTTAAATTTGGTTGTTTTTAATTTACTGATTTTCATCATTCCAGCATTGTAACTTTCGAAACCAAATTCGTCAGTACTAAGTTTATACATGGTGCATCCGAGGGTCGCTCGCCTCCGCCTGGTTTACGATTTAAAATTCGTTTTCGTTCAGTTCATATTCGTTCAGAAAGGATATGAGTAGTGGTATGAGATGCTATCCACACGACAGCGACATCGTGAATAATTTCTTTCCTTACTGCGGATTCGAACACATTTGTTCTTTAGTCCCTCTCCATGAGTATTGAGTTCCCTTAGGCCCTATTGTCCACACAACAACTAAATGCATCATTGATCAGTTTACAGAGTGTAAAAATAAGTATTTAATGCTTAACGAATTACGTAGTGATTTGCAAAGCGGATTGGTTGAATTTGCCAAATTCTTTTCAAATCTCGGGTAAAAACCGATGTACAAAACGTATTTTAAGTGTACAAAGACTGTAACGTTCCTTGTTACGACTTACCTTTTTTCTTAAATATTACATAGTTCGGGTAACTGAATTTTAAGTGTTCTGTCAGGCATGGAAGAAACGATTATAAAAAGATTAATATTTTTAACATATCCGTCTTTCGAATGGTAAATTTGACCATCACGTTCCTTGAATGATGGATTATGTAATGCCAACTTGAATACTGATTTCATACTAATCAAAAGTTGGTAGTGATGAGAATTCAAGTGTCCAATATATCGCAGAATGTGTGTGTATCCTAGGAATATCCAAGACGTGCGGCGACAGGTTCCAGCGCGAAGGAAGCGAGTGTACCCAGAAGCAAAGTACGAGCAGAGGCAATGTTGGCGGCCGTGCACCTACACGCGCGCACTTATGGGATAATGACGGCGGCGGCCAACGAGGAAGCGGCGAGGAGGAGGGGGCGGGGGCGGGGACGGGGGCGGGGAGACCGCAGTGCGGTCCCCGCTGGCATCTGGGCTCGCCTTCCTGCAGCGTCATGAGCGGACACTGTCACGCGTATTTCTCTCTGCACTGGATGCGCGGCGTGTCGCGATTCGGACAGGCGACCGAAGGGTTTCGTAAGGAAATGCGGGGCACATTTTGTGTTGAACGTGTGCACATTATTTCTGAATATTCATATAATATATAGTTGAAGTGAACTATAGAATTTCAAAACACTGCAGAGGCATTAAGGCTGTAAACTCTACTTTGAACAATAGCGGTCGTATACATTTTCCTCTAATTATGACAAGGAAGATTTTTTTCGGTATCAAAATTTTGAAATCTGTGAAAGAATTTTCGTGATGAAAGAACTGAACGATATGTTTTCAGTATGGAAGTGACATAGGATGTTTAAAGCCTGATGTAAGAAAGAACAGAGGTCAATGTTCCAACGACAATTTATTTGATATGAGTTTGATCTTTTTGTTATTTAATTGAACGTTATTCATGCTGCCCTTTGTATATGACAATTCATCTTTCACTTCGACTCACTTTTCTCGATAGGTTTTTTGCTCTTATGTTCTTTGGTATGCGTTTTTCCTTGCTCCAGAATTTGCGTAATCTCTTTTTATTCCCCTCTTTTACCACCTGTCGATCCCTCAACGAAGTCTTCTATTCATTATCACCATTTTCACCAAATTAGGTTACCGATTCCGTCAAAAGTATGCTCCGTACAATGAATATCATTCGTGATGACCTTGTAACCGAGTAAAATGAAATTTAGGCTACAAATTAAGACTAATGCTCCGAACATATTCTTCGTTTGGAGGTGGTTTTCATATTCTTCGTCATATGCTTAGAGATAAAAGTAAAATGGCCTAAATAAGGACACTTGGATTCAATTTCCAATCGGCGCATTTAATTAATTTTCTCATTTAATATACAATAACAATGTCACAGATTGGATATCAGTTACTGTGCCGAACAATCTTTCCGTGGCATTTCACAAAACCAGAGAGGTGACACTGCATGAATATCACCATACCATGTCACAAGACTTAAGTTCCTGTTCAAAGTCTCAAGAGGGGGGGGAGCTCTAGTCATAAAGCAGAAGGCCCTGGTTCGACTCCTTACCGGAACGCCGTGCGCTGCGAGCCATGTGAAGAAGCCCTCCGGAGCCTGGGCGACCCGTCCGGTGCGCGCCCGGGCCGAGACTCGCCCGCCGCCGGTGGAGAGCGGGGGCGGCGAAGGGGGCGGGGCGGGGAGGGTGGGTCGCCCGCGGAAATTTATGAATATGAGGCGCCGCCGACGACGCTCCGCGTAAATCTCTGGTCGCGCGCGCGGCGCGGGGCGGGGCGGCGGGGCGTGGGGCGGGGCGGCGGGGGCCGCGGCGTTGCCAGGCCTCGCCGCGCCGCGAGAGGCGAGAGGAATTCGTCGCGGGCCCAACGCAGGCGACGCCCGCGCGCGCGCTGCGGCCACCGGCCACTGCCAGCCGCACGCCTCGCCACCCCTCACCCTCGCCCTTCACCTCCTCTTCCTGCCTATTCTCATCCTCCATCTCCATTTCTTGTCCCTCTTCTCCTCACCCTCCACCCCCTCTTCCTGCCCCTCCTCCAGCGCTTTATCCTCATTCTCCTCTTACTGCCCCTTCTCCAGTCTGTTCTCGTCCTCCATCTCCATTTCTTGTTCCTCCTCCGGCCTCTCCTCGTCACCCTCCACCCTTTCTTCGTGCCTCTTCTCGTCACTCTCCACCCGCTCTTCCTGCTCCTCCTCGAGCTTCTCTTCACCCTCCTCCCCCTCTTCCTGTCTTCCGCATCTCTAGCCTCTTCTCCCCACCCTCCACCTCCTCTTTCTGCCCCTCCTCCAGCGTCTTCTCCTCAACCTCTTCCTGCACCTTCTCCAGTCTCTTCTCCTCACCTTCCACCCCCTCCTCCTGCCCTTCCTCCAGCCTCTTCTCATCACCTTCCCCGTCTTCCTGCCCTTCACCAGCCTCTTCTCCTCACCCTTTCTTCCTGCCCCTCCTCCAGCCACTCCTCATCCTTAACCTCCTATCTTTGCCCCTCTTCTAGCCTGTTCTTCCCATCCCCCTCTCTGGATGAGAATTGTAGCGGCCGGCCGCTCTCATCGGTAGTTTTTCATGCTCTCATCGGTAGTTTTGTGGTATCAACTCCAGACGAATATGCCGGGGCAGTACCCTAACAAAGGGGCCACGGGCCGATCGCGATCATTCTTTCCTCTTCCTACCCTCAACACTTACTTACACACACGTACACTCACATGCACTACTACCACTTGACTTCCAGCTTGACCCGCCTGGAACGGTGCCCCGCTGTGGGAGATGGTTTGGGAAAATTCCGCTGGCTAGTCGGTGCCGGATCTCGCTATCTAGCGGAGAAAGATCACCGCCGCCACCCGCGATAGAAACGCGCACTACACATGCGGGTCAAAACAACCTTAGCAGTAGACGCGCTTGGAATCACTAATCAATTAATCCCCTGATCTTCCTAATCTCTCGGCATTCTTCATTTCCTGCTCCACCTCATCCCCTTGCCCTTCTCTCTCTCTCTCTCTCTCTCTCTCTCTCTCTCTCTCTCCATGTCATCCATCATTTTCTCCCCCCGTATTCTTTTTGTCTTAGATCTTTTCATACTGGTGATCCATCTCTTTCTTTTGCTACCCCTTGCGACATTTTCGCACTCGTCGTCTTCGTTCAGTATTATTCTCTTTACTTTCCTTGCTCTTCCAATCGGAGTTCTTTTGCTTTTCTTGATTATCTTTGATCTTATCTAATATCTTTTTAATCGTCCTTCTCCGCATTGTTTTTTGGACACAGCAACTCACAGACTCAACATTTCATCCTTTCCGTGATTACACGTCTATTGTATAATTGTTTGAGATTTTGCAGTTGTTTAGTTTTCAGTACTTAGGTATAACAGGCGGTACTCAGAACAATTATTACCAGTCTTAAATTGACATTTTTTCCCTTTAGTAGTAAAATACCACTTGCAGACTTTAAGTAAGTATTTAAGACATTAAGTATGTATTTACTGTCTATTGGACAATAATTAATGATCTTACTTTACCCTTGAGTACCTTTTCTTCCTGACGCCACAATCTTTATAACAAGCGTGAAGAAAATGAGTATCTGCACAGCTTTCGTTTCCATCTGAATTCAGTGGTTCTATATTAGGAATGTGAAACCTCTCGTGCTTTGCTGAAATGTGTTCATTTTTAGGGGTGTAAATAATTGATAAGGCAACGTTATGTTAAATGATGGATTAAATATTTTTTCCGGGTGCATCGGTAGATATGGTCATTAGTTACGTAGGTATAATGCTTGTTTGTATCACGGGCGATGACACTGGATGTTGAGATCCGGTGCCGAACTACACGTCGGCTAGCGGGTTTCCCCATCCAGGTATCTTCCTCAGTAGGACACCGTCCCAGTCGGAACAATCTCCAAGCTCCAGACACGAATTCCGACATGTGTGGTAGTGACGCGCATGTAAATAAAGGGTGAGGATAGGACAAGGAAGAAGAAGGTTAGATCGCGCGCGGTCCACGACCCATTTTCTAGAGAACTACTGCGGCATTCGCTTATTGATTGATAAGAAAAAACACGTAAAACGACCGATCATAGCTGCCGAATGCGAGAATTCTCCTCCAGAGAGCGGCTGAATCCGTCTTTGCGATATAGCAAATGTCGAACATGCGGCAACGTCGTGATTCAAACCCCGGACCGCCCGGTGCAGACTGCAGGCCCGACGGCAGTGCTGGCGCTGATGGAAACGCAGCCGGCGGGATTAGTTGTGCACGTGATGGGCTTCAGCTCGTGCGTCGCGGGGCCGTGCGGGGGCGGCCGGCTCCGTGACGACTGCAGCTGCGCGAGGGCGGAGCCCTAGGCGTCCACCCCGACGCACTGCTCCTTCTTGTTCTTCTTCTTCTCCTTCTCCTTCTTCTTCTTCTTCTTCGTTTCCTTCTCCTTCTTCTTCTTCTCCTTCTTTTTCTTTTTCCTCTTCTTTTTTCTTTGTCTTATTATTATTATTATTATTATTATTATTATTATTATTATTATTATTATTATTATTATTATTATTGGGGTATTGGCTATTTCTGATCATGCTACACGATTAACGTGTGTAACTTTTAGGATCAGCTTTTCAGCTGTATCCCTCCGTGCGACAAAGTTGTTATGTCTTCAATTGTGAATCATGAGGTGATAGGATGATGATGATGATGATGATGATGATAAGGAGTGAAGGGACAATCACAAATATGCCCATGCCTATGCAAGACTCGAACCTGCAGCCTCCTCGGCGCAGACGACGCATCGTCGCGACAGCTACCGCAACGCAGCTCTTGCTCCACGGGGCAGGCTCTTATTATTATTATGGATATTAATATTTATTTTTTGTGATATAACTTACAAAGTCACTTTACAGAACTGATTGGATAATATGTTGTACAGATGCACCTAAGAATACAAAACATATCCCCGAAGGGCTCCTCAATGGGAATCGGGGAGGAACGCTTAGGAGTTTTAGCTGGTGATTTGTGAAATGTTTGGGATAAAGGGGCTTATGCTGTGGAGTTAGAAAAGGAGTTTCGGGGGACGGAATTTATCTTTAGGGAATCTTGACGGGATGCGGTTTGGATGAGGATTAGTGGTTTTTCCTTGTGAGAACGTCGGTTGGAAAGGGAGGTTAGGAAGCATGTTGAAGAATATTTCGGGGAGGCGGGTGATCTGCGAGGTGACTGGAGAAATTGCTGCTCTTTGTGAATTTGTGCATTTGAAATGTGCCATTGAGTATCTAAAGGAGTGCGGAGTTCTTTATTTTGTAGGGTTTGAATGTGTTTTATTGTTGAGGGGGCCGCAACTCCCCATATCAGTCACTGCTCCTGCTGCTACTCGACTCTCGTGGTGGCGCTCTAGAACATGACCTTTCCCCAAAACTCTTGGAAACTATCGATTCTACTTAACAAGAAGGAAAGAAAACTTAAAAAGTAAATTGGAATCAGCCGTGTGGGCCAAGAGTAATTCATGAGGGCCCGTGATCTTGGCCTCTTATTTCATTCTGGTAGTCCTACAAACTACTGTATGTTCTTTGGATAAAGAAGAACTTTGCAGTCTCACGTGTACGATTAAATGCGGAAAAATCCCGAGATATTTCCTTTGAATCTCGCAAAGACCATGATCTTTTCTCTCAAATAGAATGTTTAGATTGAACACCAGTGTCTCTCCTTCGCCTCAAAAAGAAAAAGACGAGCTTGCCTTCTACCAGCTTAGTAATTGCTTCCGGTTCGCATTGTACGTCACCGGACAGAAAAACCGAAACTGAAGCAACCGGCTTCCGACAGCATGCGCGCTCCAGTCATTGTTTCTTTCGTGTGAGGACGAAGAAATACCACAGGGCTGAAGTAAACAGTTTACGCAGTAAAACTCCTACCTCGCGTACTGTCAGTAATGGGTATCGTGACTCATCATCGTGATCGACGTAGGATTGGAAGATGGTGCTGTGGCGACTTCGCATATGCGCGACCTCTCTCGTAAACCGCCTGCTTCCGAGGTCTCCTTCCCGCGCGCACACACACGCGGTGGTCTGCCGCGCCATCGGACCCAGTCAGCGCCAGATTACCCAACAGGCTGAGTAGGCTGCAGCCTGGGGCGCACAATATTGGGGGGCGGACGAATTCATTCAGCGGATTCAAAATTTCATAAGGCGAATTGTTGAATGTATTTTTGTAGAAATATTTCTTTCCATATTTGTAACAAAAGAAAGTGTTAATTAATCAAATATATCCCTTGATATATACAGATAAAATTAATACAAAAATACCGTATATTTATTTCGTCAATATCGTACAATACTCCAATATAGAGTTGCTAAAGCACAAGTCCATTGCAAGTCCGATCAGTTGTTGTGCTTTAGCAACTCTATATTGGAGTTGGGGCTGTAGGCGAACATGAAGTTTGACCAGTTTGTGTATTAGTAAGGTGTGTACCGTTTATATTACCGTGGCTTATATATATATATATATATATATATATATATATATATATATATATATGTACAGAATATAATTTATTTATTTTTCTTCACGTATGATGATTCATGGCATATATTGTGTGATTTCTAATGTTGTTGTTCAGACAAGTTGTCTTTATTCCGTGTGATTGTGTTTATTGTAGCCCTGATGAAGGAATTAAATATTCCGAAACGTTGGCAAACTAATGGATTTCATTAATTGACCGATCCCGTGATCCATATCCTACTACTTATTAACAGTCGTGATTTCTACAGTGGTCGATTATTTATATGTACACAATATTTGCGTCGGTCACAAACATCGTACAACAATTTTTTTATTCAGAATATTGTAAGTAGCTTTGTTGTTTAAAAAAGCAAATTAAAAGGGCGCTAAAACATTTGAAAGCCTACGGCGCATATAAGTTAAAGTCAGGCACTGGGCCCAGTAACCCTCCTACCACGTCTACGTCAGTAATGGGTACCGTGACTCATCATCGTGATCGACGTAGCATTGAAAGATGGTGCTGCGCCGACCACACATATGAACGAGCTGTCTCGTAAAGCGCCTTCTTCCGAGGTCTCCTTCCCGCGCGGGCACAGCCGCGGCGGTCTCCCGCGCCATCGGGCCCTCCCCGCCGCGCCCTCCGCGCCCCGCGCTCGCCACGCGGCGCGCGCGCTCCCTCGCCGCAGCCGCTCGTGACGTCAGCTCGTTTACTCCTCGTTCTTTCCGCTCGCTTAGCGCAGCCCCCGCGCTCGCCGCCGCCGCCGCCGCCGCCCTCACCCGGCCGGAAGCGCTTATTGAAAGCGGGCGTAATCGCATTGCTGCGCCGCCGCCGCCGCCGCTCCCCGCGTGCCCCGCCAGACATCGATTTCGTTAACTCTTCAGGAGCGAGGGCTCCTCCCCGCCGCTTCCTCCTGGTTTTTCGTGGGCGCGCCCCGCCCCGCCCCGCCCCGCGCCCTCGCCGGTAATCGCGTTGGCCGGCGCAGTTAGGCGCGCGCGCCGAATTAGCGCAGCCGAGCGGCTGCTCGCGCTCTGCACCTGTGTGCTCTGTTCTGCGCCTGCGCCCTGCCGCCGCCTTCGCCCTCGGTCGCCCCCTCGCTCGCCCTCTGCCGCGCTCAGCCGCCCTTATCTGCTCTCTTCCGCCCTCGTTTAAACGTGCCATCCGCTCTCTCGCACCCTCGCCGGTCCTCTCCTGGCTTCGTCCAACATCACTGGCTTGCTCCTGCTCTCCTCCGTTCAAACCTGCCCTTTTTCATCAGCCGTCCTTATCTGCTCTCACCCGCCCTCGTTGAAACCTGCCATCCGCTCTCTCGCACACTCTCCAGTCCTCTCCTGGTTTCATCCAACATCGCTTGCTCTCTCCCGCTCTCATCCGTTCAAACCTGCCCTTCTTCATCAGCCGTCCTTATCTGCTCTCACCCGCCCTCGTTGAAACTTACCATCCGCTCTCTCACACACACTCCAGTCCTCTTCTGGCTTCTTCCACCCTCACTTGCTCTCTTTCGCCGTCGTTCGAACTTGCCATCTGCTCTCCCACACACTCCCCAGTCCTCTCCCAGCTTCATCGGCCCTCACTTGCTCTCTCCCGCTGTCGTTGAAACCTGCTCTTTTTCGTTGGATGTATTCCATTCTCTCATCGCCCTCTCACTTCCTCTCCGATCCTCTCTGGGCTTCATCCACTTGCCTTCATCCGAACCTACTCTTCTTTATAGGGTTGTCTTTTTCACCCTTGCACATCATCTCCACCCGCCCTCATGCACTCTTACCTGCTCTCTTCCTCTCACACTCGCTCTCTCCGGCCCTCTCCCGGCTTCACCCCCCTCACTCTCACCCGCCCTCGTTCAAACCTGCCCTTCTCTGTCATCCGCTGTCTCATACTCTCTCTCGCCCTCGACCGACCTCTCCACCTTCCCCTGCTCACCCATCCTTTCTCACCTTACTTCGCCCCTCATCCGTGCCTGCTCGTCGCCGTTCTGTCCCCAATACTCCCTTTTAGCACCACCCGTCCCAACGCACCCTCCCCCCCTTCTCGGCGCCCGCCCGCTCCCACGGCCTCGTGCAGGGCGGGGCTGCTGTGGGGCGTGTTCAGCGCGTGCAGCGATGCAGCCTGGATTGTGGAGGGTCTTGCCATCAGCTCTTGATTAACCTTCCGTTGCTCCCTTTAGAGACCGTCGCCGATATTTCTTTCCGCTTGATAGTGTGCATTTCGAAATGACAAGTCTCATTAATCAAAGGTCCTAGCTTATGAATCGATTGTAAAATATCTTAAGAATCGGTGGGCGTGAAATATCGGAAATATTTGCCGAAGGCATCTTGATAAGAAAGTGTGTTTTCGAGAGTGTTCGAAGAATGTGCAAGAGACCTCGTGCGTTATGATTTCAGTTTGTCCATGTGTTCCTTTCTTTTTGTCTGTTCAAGCAAATGCCAGTTCGTCTTCATTGTAGTGAAAAAAAAATAGTTTAAAAGTATGTTCTCTTGCATTAGTAAGACATGCAAAATACTATTTATTATTTTAAAAAAGAAACATTGATTTGTAGGTTAATATGTTCTTTACACATGGATCATGAACTGTACTTTTAAAATTATTAGAATAAGTTTATTAGAATATTTAGAAAAAAAAAATTTTTTTAATTAGAATAGGTGTAGAATCGTATTGATGTTTCAAACTGTACTTATATGTCTATTGACGAATGCTATTGCGAGATTGTGCATGTGTTGATAGTTTCAAATGTTCGCCTTCCGCTGCTCTAAGTATTTATTCCAGCGAGGTGCATTATTCTGACGTGTGGACGTTGAAATGCATTACGCCTTCCACGCGAAGCAAAGTAACCCGGGGCCCGCGGAGCGTGGGCGGGGCCGGCGGGGGCGCCTCTAGCGGCGCTCTCCGCCGCTCTTGAGCTCCGCCATTCGCGGCCGGCGCGCCCCCGCCCCCGCCCCCGCTTCCGCCATCTTGGCGCGGCCGGTGGCCGGCGGCGGTGGCGCCGGGGCGAGGGCGAGGCGGTTTTGCGAGCGAGGGGGGCGGCGGCGGCAGCAGCAGCCGAGGGAGCGGACGGCGAGCGAGGGTGGCCCGGATAATTACAACGGGATTCGCGATTGGCGGCGCCGACGGCGGTGCAGGCGGCGGGCGGGGTGCTGCCGCTGCCGCTGAGGCTGTCGGGCAGTTCCGGCCAGCCGCGGTCCCGGCTCTCCCCTCGGCGCCCGCCGGCCCCGCCCCCCTCGGCCTCCCCCGCCCCGCGCCGCCCCGCATCGCAACGCGCGCCGTCTCTCCCGCTTCTCATTAATTTTTCCTGCCCCGAGCTGTGTTTGTGTTGCCACTGCAGCGGCGGCGGCGGCGACGGTGGCGGCGTCTGCAGGGCCTCGGGCGCCGCTGGCTCATAACCCACGATGCGCCCCGCCCCCCTCCCGCGCCCCGCCTCCTCCGCCGGCCCCGCCCCGCCCCGCGCTCGGCCCGAGCTACCGAGTGCGTTTCCTTGTAGCTCCCTCGTCGGCCGCGCGCTGCCCCATGTTCTCCTCAAGGCCCCCGCTGCAAACACGCGTGTCCGGGGCGGAATCGATGTCTCGAATGCCGGCGCGCTATCGCTGCCGTGCGCGGCTGCTGGGTTGTTGCCGGGGCCGGACACGCTTTCCGTCTATCGGGCCGCATTTAGCGCTCTTCGCGTGCGCGTTTCCTTTGCGTAAACCGATTCACGCTCAAGTGGAGAGTACGCGTGTTACGAGGACGTGCCAGCTCATGCAGATGCACGGATGTGTGGTTGGAAAACTTCCACACGCTGCGTGGATGAATCTCCCACACTTCAACACTCCTAATATTTTCAGTTCGACATGAAATGCAGCCGACGGCCTTTTCTTGCCCTGTGTTTCTTCTGGGAACGGAGAAGCTCCTCGGGGGACGTCTTAATTTGTTGCGAATGCAAACGGCATTTGTGAGTTGCGCTGAAGATATTTGGTCGCTTTGGCAAGAGCTGCCTTATGAGACGTCGGGAAGCGGGGCAATACGCGCGCCTGCCTGCGTGCCTCGCTCCCGGGGCTGTGTGGACTGAAGCCGAATTGGGAGGCTGTGTGTTATGAGCGAATGACGTTCCGCGGATATGCCGCTTGCTGTCTTGTGCGCGGTCGACTACAGCGCCTGCTGCACCTGCCAGACGCTCCCCTCCTCCTCCGGCTGAACGGAATGGATTGCGCGCTTTTTCATGGACGTTTATTCGCGTATCAATGCCAAGCCGTTATCCGGAGAACAATAATGGTGTGGGAGGATCAACACCGTCCCCCAAAATAAATTGCATTATTACTGAATGTCTTTTTTGAAATTTTTAATAACTATTACAGTCACTTCTGGTGACTTAAGACAATGGAGGGTGACTTTGGGCCATGCTGTACTATAATAAAATTAAATTTTATTTATTAAAATTTATTATTATGTTAAATTAAATTTTCGCGTTTGTATTTTCAGTTGCATTAAACATTAATCGATTGTAACCAATCGTCCAAGCTTTGGTTTGTGAATCACAGCTCATCTGGAGCTCGTACGTTTTTTTATAAATAAATTCTTCATAAGTATACTGCATAAAGCTGTACCAAGAATAACAATATTATCTGAATTGTAGTTCCTGATTCTCTCGAATTACTTCAATACATCAGAAATTTCGACAAGTCTTCAACTTATTTTTTCTTTTCCACTTCAAGTTGGGTATATCGAGAGTCGGCTTTGTTGTATCAAATGTACTTATATTCAATTGTAAATTTCACGGGCGATCAATATCGCGAGTTTGTTACTTATTCAAAATTACTCACTGCTATTTCTACGCAACGACCCTGTAATGCTAAAATACTTATTTTCTGTAGAATGAGGAAAGAACTTAAAACTCTTCTTTTAGTGCCGTGTACTTTAGAAAGTGGCTGCATATTTGCATTTCTCATTTCCAAAGATACCCATCAAATATGCTGGTAAATGTCCACTATTGAGAAGTAATTTTTCTTCTTAAAAATCACATTTATTCTTAGGTTCTTATGGTCATAATGGCGGTTTTATATTTTACGATGTCTAAAATACGTTCTTATGCATATTATTCGTCTTGATGACCTCCATTTTAGAAATAACAATTCTCGTTGACTCGGTAATATTCCTTTAGGTTGCTCAACTACCGCCATAACGTAGGAGTCAAAGGCAATAGGGAACGTTTCGGCGCATCGCGCTACAGGATTTTAGGCTATGCATTGTAATCTTCCCTTGTTCCACTAAAATATTTTTGGTGTCGTGTCTGATGATGATCTTTATGGCCTCCTGTTCGTCTCCGTCTCTGAAAAACCATCCCAGGAAATGCATTTAGACGATTCTTAGCGTAGGCAACGGCCAATTTTCCACCTCAGGATGCCGAGGTCCAATTCACGTTCGATCCGTGTACAATCCGAGCAAAGAAGGTTCGCTGCAGGTTACCTCGGAATTCTTCCGTTCCTCCTACCCCATTCCACCATTAATCCACCTTCATAGGATTTGCAGGGGCCATTCGGATGTAAATAGAAAATGTGTCTGGCTTTTCACGTTTCATAGGAAAGTTCTCGCGTTTTGGGGGAAAATTCATCGTGATTCTACTATCCACAGGAAAGGAGGTGTTCGGCATAACATACGAGTGAATTAAGATGACCACATAGAGTCTAAGAGCAAGAGTCTGCAGTTGAAACCACTTGGAAGAGTCGTATTCCCTCTGCTTAATGAAAGCCAATGATCTCAAAATCGCTGCAAATGAACTATAGCCGATCGCCTCCTATCGTAATCATGTACGCATTGAAACATTTGTTCATCCCGTGGTGTCCGTAGGGCACAGGTTTTGTAACTGTAATAAGCAGGGTTCGGATTGTGATGACATGTCATCTCTTTATTGGTGCATTATAGTCGTAACTTACTTGCAAAGGAATGTTTATCGCAACATGTAGGTGTTGGAAATGTATGGTTATTGGGTCCTTTTTGCCGTCTTTCTATTTTTAGGTCATTTAATCATTTTACGCATTTTATTCTTTTTTCGTGTATTTTTGATGGTGAATATTTCATTAATTTACAATGATACACTAAAACAAAGTTTTTTTCCTAACTCTCAAAATTACACGGTTCATCGGTAATTTCCTCGACTTTTCTAAACTGATGGTTGGAAGATCGGAGCTAAGGATTACATTTCCTCCTAAAATAAACAGTTTGTATTAAATATAATTTCTTATAAATAACTTTCATTGAAAATTGTATAATCCATTGAATAAATAAACATTTCCATACACATTTTTGAGTATTTTTTTAAAAAGTGAAGTCATTTTTCCTTTATATTTAAGTCATTTTATAGGCCATTTTTGCCTTGTTTCTAAGTCATTTTGTAGTTCATTTTCAAAGAATTTTTAGGTAATCAGAATCCGATCCCTGGTAATAAGGAACGAGATGAAGAATTGCGGCGCAGCTTGAGGCCGTGGGTCGTCGCGTGCTGTGCTGGCGTGTGAGGTCGACGCTTGTGGTGCACCCTGTGCCCCGCCCGCGCAGCCAGCACCAGCGGCCACCGCCGCATGCATAATGCATGGCGGACAAACCGAAAGTTATTTTATACACGTTGCTTTCTCATTGGGCGTTTAGTTCGCTCAAACTGCAGAATTGGATATCGCGAAATGTGGCGAATCTCGAATGTGGGGCTCGCGCCGCGCTCCTGTTCCCGCTGCTCCCGGGCGCTGCCTTGCGCATGCAGCGGGCCCCGCGGGGCTGGCAGCGGGCCCGCACGGGACGCCCCGCGCGCCGCGCTGGCGCCAGGATGCGCACGGAGGCTCTCGCACTGGCACTTGCACGCGCACTCGCCCGTGCTAGCGCCCTAGCCCTGGCCCCGGCCCTGGCCCTCGCCCTCGCCCTCGACCAAACCCACGCCCTCGCTCTCACCCTCGCCCTCGCCATCGCCCTTGCCCTTGCCCTTGTCCTTGCTCTCGGCCTCGCCCTCGACCACACCCACACTCGCCTTCGCCCTTGCCTACGCCCTCGCCCGTACTCACGCCCTCGCTCTTGCCCTGGTACTCGCCCTCGCCCTGGCCATCATTATCTTCCGCGCCCTTGCCCTCGCTGTTATTCTCGTCTTGGTCCTAGCCTTTCCCCTCGTCTTCGCCCTCGCCCTCGCTCTTGTCCTCCCTTCGCCCTCGCCCTCTCCTCGCCCACGCTTTCCCCATGCCCTCGCCCTTGCCCTCACCCTTACTCTCGCCCTCAAACTTACCCTCGTCCACGCCCTCCCCTCCCCTCGCCCTTGCCCTCGCTCTCGAACTTGCCCTCGCCCTTGCCGGCGCCCTTACTCTCGCCTTTGAACTTGCCCTAACCCTGGACCTCGCCTTCACCTCGCTCTCGCCCTTGCTCTCGCCCTCGCCCTCACCCTTCCCCTCGTCTTCGCACTCGCCGTCGCCTTCGCGCTCGCGCCGCAGCGGAATGCAGGCAATATCTTTGAGTATCTTCCCTATTCCTTGTTATTCTTTACTTTCTTCTTCCTCCGCCTTCTTGTCTCCTTTTTTTGTTCTTGTCTCTTTTTATTTTCCAACGCCATAGTTGAAGATTTGCTCTTTAAACTACATACTGCTAGTACTACTTCTTTTTCGCTATACTAAGTGTTTCGAGATGAGGGGAAATTACTTTTTTGGGGGTGGTGGATCAGCATCTACCGATGATTGGGAACGAGGATGAATAGGAAAGGAAGTATCTTAAGCATACTGCTCGCCATCTTCGGATGAAAGCTCGGAAACTATACGTTACGTCACTGAGTTGTAGAGTTTCAACCAGGAAGTGTCGAGGTCCGACCGACTTATTCAGCTGCACTTGAAAATTCGTCACCGTCAACACTTGAACCTAGGGCCTCCCCCTACAACGCGTCAGGTGCGGACCCCTCACTATAAACGCTGACGAGCCCACATTAATTTAAATACGATTTTAAGTACTTTATTTCCTTAACCGCCCTGCATGGCAGTTACTAGAACCGCCATATGGCCGTTTTTTTAAAATGATTTCGTAAAATCCGTGAGGAGGTGGGTATTTATTTACTTATGCAGGAAGCTGCTGCCTTATGACTTAAGCAGCTGAGAAGTGGTCGGGGCTATTCTTAATAATTAATTAAGACTAACGTAATTTTAGCTTAAATCGAATTTATCAGTAATTGTATAACACTTTGGCATACCTAACTTTAACCAAATTATTATTATTATTATTATTATTATTATTATTATTATTATTATTATTAACATTATTATTATTATTTAATTCAAAATGATATTTCTTAATGCTCTTTGTTGGTAACTGTGTGTATATATATCATTCATGCATCATATATATATATATATATATATATATATATATATATATATATATATATATATATATCATACTTGCCCATGTGGCCGTTGAGCACCGGCGTGGCTGCGTCGCGCCGTGGCCGCTGGGAGCCGCGCAGCGCCGCAGCCTCGCACGGGCGGTGGCTCGTTAGCGGGCGAAGTGGCAGCGGGGCGAGCGAGCGCTCATTGCGCGTGGGCCGCCGTCATGGCGGAGGCGCGCGTCTGGGCGGTGTGGGCGTGCGACCGACTCGGCTCCTGGCGCCTCGCGCCGCCCAGCCTCGAGCGAAGCACGCGATCCTTCGGGTGCCGTTTGGTGGCGACTCGTCACTCGCCAGGGATATGCGCAAGTGTTGCTTACACTGCCAGGAAATATATTAAATTTAATGTAAATTTAATGTTCGACTGTACAGGAATTTTTATACATTAAGGGGGATGAATGTACCTGTACATTACATTTAATGTTTAAATTAAAATCAATGTAGATTTAATGTACGACTTAACGTACTTGTGTACATTAAATGTAATTGTGCACATACATTACATTTAATTGTGCATGTACATTAAAGTTACTGTACGTGTACATTAAATTTAATTTGTGTACATGAAAATTACTTTCATGTACTTTTACATTTAAAGTAATGCAGACATTTCTGACAGTGTAGATGACATATTGGAGTGCACAGCCTAGAGCAAGAGTGGGGGGTAACTACATTTCTCAGCCCCTTGTCCCTTAATTTTTTTATTTACACATGGCATTTTACAATAAAATAAAATATAGTTCAAGAAGAATAAAATTATAAGTTAATGATTAAATTAATAAAGTTGATTTTATGTTGAACAAGCTCGTTAAGTGGTTCGCGGCCAAATATCGTGTATACATTACCTAAAGTGTCTGTTAAGAAAAGGAGGAAAAGACGTGATTAAATTTACGGAAATAAAATGTTTAATATACCGGGTGCCCTTACAAATTTTTGAGCGGCATTAGTTCCCCTGCTCCCCCTTCTTGTGCGCACACCTATGATGCCAAATATTTACATGATTGGTTTAATAGGTGGTAGATTAAAGCATGGTGAGCTATGGTTACGGGTCGAGTGCCTCGTGAGGTATAGACACTTTCGCCAAGCATTTGCGGCGTGGGTGGCTTCTCATACACTCCACATCTCGTGTCAACCAACATGCCTCTCTGAAGAATCCATCTATGAAGACAGTCATAACGATTTATTTATATTCGTACACTCTTCATGACTGCCGCTTCCTTACCATACGAGGCTGCGAGAAACCACACCTGCCGGGTCACCTGCCAAGCATGAGGCCACACTTGGAGGCGTAAACACGTTCCCTTCTCGCTTACATTCCTTGACGGGAAGGGCATCCGTCATGGTCTTCGTCGTGAGTAAATTGTATCGTATGGAAAGAAATCGCCCGCATCGTTACGCCCGTGGATTGAAATGAAAGTGCCGGTAGCGCGCCGAACGATTCGTCGCTGCCATCCGCAGGCGGTGGCGGCGGCGGCGGCGGCGGCGGCGGCGGCGGCGGCGGCGGCGGCGGCGGCGGCGGCGGCGGCGGCGGCGGCGGCGGCGGCGGCGACACCACGGTGGAGGCGCGCGCGCGCGCGGGGGCAAACCGGTCCACGGCCGCAGTGGCGCGGCACGGCGGACCGAGGCGGAACTCGCCTCGCTCCAACGCGACGGCGCCGGTTCGAGCCCCGCGCCCGCGATACCGCTCCGCTCCGCCGCCGATTATTTGGCGTCGTCGATCCACGACGCTGCCTCACGTGATGAACCATCGTGCGCTCCTAACACTTCCGAGACGGTTTGTCCCTGAGTGTGTTGTGTCGCACCGATGCGTTTCATTTGTGTTTAGTCATTTTATGACCGAAAAGGGAAATTGGTGTCGGCGTCGTTAGTTCCCGGGGTTTCTAGTCAGTCACCCAACGAGGAACCCTGGAGGATGTCTCGAATTCGCTTAACCTTCGTGACTTCTCGTAGTTAACGCATTCGGCCTGCGACGTCGGTTTGGCCGTCGTAGCCTTTCAGTAGATCCCTCTTAGCATTCGCCTGGATGACTTAGGGAAACCACGGAAACCTCGGTCAGGATGCCCGGCACGTGTTTTGAACCCGGGTCTCCCGAATGCGAAGTCAGCTACGCCCCGAGCCACTTCGCTAGGTGATGCTTTTGATACCGCTGAAGAAACCTGGGTCGTTTTCTTCGCGACTTTCTCCATGGATTCATGCTTGCGATTCTCAAATAGGCACATATGTGTAGTTCCTGTTTGAGCCTTGGGTAATACCATGAGTCACGTGCAAAGTCACCGAGTACTACCCTTCTCCTGATACCATATAAGCGGGCACAATTTCATGATCTCCGTCTTCTATTGCCGGTCTGAGGCAAACATATGCATGACTGCGTGTAGAGAAAAGTGTGATGAATCATTGTGTGCGATTAAGTTGACCTATTTGAAACGATTTTTTTGTTTGATGCCACGAGTACAGAAGCGGTACGCAAGGACGCGAGAGTAATGCAGTGGAAGCTGCTCCCCACGCACATGCGTCGTCTTTGCTCGTTGCCAACCTCTCCCACCGGGTGCGGTAGCTCAATGCATCAACTGATGTCACTGCAGGGCCACTGACTGGGAGGTCCTAGCTTCGATTCCCGACCGCGGCAGGATTTTCGACACTACCTTTTCAGCTAGGTCGAATTCAGTCGTTGTCTGGAAGAGAATTCTCGCGGCCGGCTGCTTTGATGGTTTTCCGTGATTTCTCCTATCAACAGCAGGTGAATGCCGGATGAGTACGCTAACAAACGGGGCACGATCTTTCCTTCCTTCTTCCTTGTCCTGTCGTCTCCCCTTACACACACACATTTCCGGGAGACCGGTCGGGAGCTTAGAGCTTGTCTCGGCTGGGGCGGTCTGCGCTGGTGGGAGAGTCCTGGTTAGGGGGAAACCCCGCTAGGTGACGGTAGGTCGGCGCCGGATCTCGCCATCCAGCGGGGGAAGATCACCACCATCTTCCGAGGAAAAACATGTACTACTCGGAAAAATGTGCGCCCGGAATCACCAACCAACCAACCAACCTCTCTCGTAAGCGCCGGCGTCCGTCTCGTCGGCTGCGAGCAAGTGAATAAATGAGTGTGGGCCGTCCGTGCGCGGAACCTTCGCGTCGGGGCCGCTGCAGGCGGGAGCGCGCGCTGGCTGATTATTTCACGGGATTTCGCAGCGCCGAGCAGACCTCACCGCACTCCTGCGTTGTCTTCCACCCTCACCACCGCGCTGTACCTGCCTTTCCCGGCTCTCACTCCGAACCTCCCCGTCCACCAGTCTTCCACCTTTCCCCCGATCCGACCCGACTCGACTGGATTCGACTGGACCCGACCCGACCCGACCCGACCCGACTCGCCCCATCCCATCCTACTTTATATTATTACCGCCACGCCTCGCCCTACTCCATCCCACCTACCCCACTCCATACCGCCTCGATCAGCCTTGCCTCGCCCCACCCAACCTCCCATTCCCTACATCCCACCCTGCTCATGTCACCTACTCCACCCACCTCACCACCACCCTCACCATCCCGCTTCCATCCCATCCGACTCCAACCCACACCATATCGCTTTGCATCGCCCAACCCGTCCTACTCCACCTCGCTCTATATCGTACCATCGCAGTCCATCCTCGTCCTGTTTTACCCAATCCTGTCGCACTCCGTTCCGTAATGCTTTCGCTTGTTTCGCCCCGCCCCGCCCTTCTTCCATCGCCCTCCCCATTAGTATCCGCCACGCCCCCCAGCGCCGCTCAGCCGCGCACCGTCCGCTGCGCCGTTACTAATGCACCACTGGACCCGGGCGAGCGCCGGGCGGTGCATGCGCGCGTGGCCCGCTCAACTATGCACGCTCTTTGCTTGGGCTGCGGGAAATGAGACGGCGCCCAGGGCCCTCGGAGGCGACACTCGCGAGCGAAGCAGTAATCATGCTGGCAGCCAATTACACGATTGCTCTCTGAGTATTAGATACTAAAATTGCCCGCTCAACATATAACTGAAGTATAGCGTATTTTTCACTCAGGAACAATTACGGGTGTCGTACCATGAAGTACATTTTATTTTGACTCAACTATGAATAATATATTATTGATAGTTTCGCAAAAACATTGCTATTCTCAATTTAATTTTTTTAGAAACACTTTTTTTCTTCTACAAAGTAGAACGGTTTTAAGCCTACCTAAAATTCTAATGTACACTACAGAAGGTAAACATAAATGGTGTGACAATTTCACATCAGGAAATGAAGGTAATCTTCCCCACTGCCTGGCATCGGCAGACTTGGTCCATCAGTGATCCCTGCATTCTTCCTGCAACAACCAATAATTAGCGCGTCCTCGTGTAAATATATCTCGTAAGATTCTGTCCGCTCGTAGACAGAAGCGGACTCATCTCAGAAGCAATAACCACAGTAGAGTCACGGTAATCCGAGATTCCGTACAATCCGACGTGACCTGATGTGCGCCAAGTCACCAAACAAGCAAATAAGCGGCAATGATCAAGAGCTGGCTCTTGACGGGTTGGCAACACTGCGTCGAAGGTCACGGTTGCGGCGGTTAGTGCCAGTGTCAATCTGTCTGTTACATTGTTGTGACCTGTTCGCGCTTATGTATGTATCTGTAATAGTAATATTATCTGCACGTTAAATTTGACTTCGTTATACATTGCTGTTGAAAATTCCGTTATGTATTTTTCTTTTTCCCCTGTATTACGATATTTTTTGTAATCCGAGATACATCAGCCCCAATTACCTCGGATTATCGCGACTTCTGTCCATGAAATCTCCTCCTCGAGCTGCACACTTACGATTTCCGCCTCTCGCAGGTTATTAGAATTCTCTCTCCCCTTTCCGTCTTAGCAGTCCCATCTTATCTCTCCTTTCCGTGTCCGCGCTCGATGTGGTCCGCCGGCGCTGGCAAGTGCCGCCGCCCAAATAAGGTCGCGTGCAGCCGTGTGGCGTCCGGCTTTCGCCGCGCCCAGCACGCGGGGCGAGGCTCAGAGAGGACGCGGCCCACGCGACGTGTGTCAAAAAAGAGTCTCCATTTTCACCTGGGGGCTCGACAAGCCATGATTAGAACATTCATGATTAAACTGATAGAGAATTTTCAATTTGATATTTTGCGAAATCTGAGAAAATATTATAAGTTCATGATAGCAGCTGTATCAACCACAATGAACTTCTGTATGTTTTCGTTATTCAAATGCTAATTTGTTCGTTCATTTTCAATATTGTAGACCCACTGATGATGGGATCAAGTGCCGAAACACGCGTATGGCTGATTTTCTGGTACATTAAAATTCGTATGGTGTAAACTAGTTTTGGTTGATACCTCTGCTTGTTGAATTTACGGGTACCACAGTTTCTCTTCTGTCTCCACGGAATCTTAAGAATATATGACACTTTCCGAACGGGAAGAATCTTTAAGCTTCTTGTTTGCATTTGTTTAAGGCTGTTTTGGAATGTGAATGTAGTGTTAGTTCTCTTAGTATTGAAACCAAGGAAGACGGAACTGCTGCGTGAGATTAATTTTTACGTCGTAGACTGCTTAGGCCCCTTAGCTACCCGCCCGGTTGGGGCAGGCAGGAAAGGGAAAGTGCGGCGTTGGAGGGGTGTCAGTGGACGAAGGGGCGGATGGGGAGGGGGCGGGGCGGTGGCAGTGAGAGCCCCCCTTGCCTTGGGCCGCTGGCGCCACCTGCCATGCAGATGCGGTCGGTCGGGAGCGGGGGCGGGGGCGGGATGGCATAGGCGCCGGCGTCGGCGGCGGGAACTGGGCGGGAAAATTAGCCATTTGCCCGGCAGCGCTGCGGCCCGAGATTAAAGGCCGCCCTATGCATGCGCATGGGCCCGCCCCGCCCCCGCGCAAGATCCCTTCGCCCACGCGCGCCCGGCCCTGATGGACCAGCAGCGGCACCTATGCGGCCCCCGACACGTCACAATGGCCACGCCCCTGCCGCGCTGCTGGTTAAACATTGAGTGCATGTCGTAGGAAGTATAATCAAGGGTGCTTTGAAATTCATCTGGAGTTTCTAGAGCAAGAGAAGTATTTGAGGGGATTATTTCAAGGTTAATTTCATATACTATTATTAATTATTGAAGAAAAAACAATTTTTAACACATATTTGAAACAAGTGCCCACACGGCACAAGGAAGAATTTGCAGGGGTAAATCGTACCTGAATGGTCAAGATGGATTAAATTTTGGTACCTTATTTGTAGGTATTTCAGTACTGAATACTAATCATTGTTAAATAATAGGTACGATACATACGTTTGGCCGTCATCGATCGTCCTGAGTGATTTACGTCATGATGGTACCCCATTTAGACAATTTTTACATTTGATTTTGGAATTGAAAATTATACATTATCCTGTGATCTAGTTGTATCGAAGGCTTGAGGGAAGAGACAGAATATCTCTAAGAAGAATCGTCAATTTTTTTTACTTTCTCGTGTCAGTACGTAAGTAGTGTAAAGAAAAGTATTGTAAACGTCCGGCGGAAATCGACTATTTTTTGCCGAAAAAAAACCCTTTATTGGTGTTTTGGTAACGTAAAAATAGATGCGTCTTGTTTCTGCAGCAGTAAATTACTCCTCTAACATGATGTGTAGTCAAATTCCATGTTTTGTAAATCCTTAAAATCTGTTGCTGGTTGAAACCCTTTTGAGGGATCATGTAGTGTTACAAATAATAACATTGGGATAGCCGTTAAGGAAACGCGAAAGTTTGTGCTGTTGTAGCTTATGTGTAGTTTATGTCCAGAATAG
Organism: Teleogryllus occipitalis; assembly: GCA_011170035.1. Taxonomy (NCBI): domain Eukaryota; kingdom Metazoa; phylum Arthropoda; class Insecta; order Orthoptera; family Gryllidae; genus Teleogryllus; species Teleogryllus occipitalis. The sequence goes on along the minus strand of BLKR01004943.1, from coordinate 12,353 downwards.
AAGCAGCGCACTCACGTAATGAGACGACCGCTTTAACCACGCGTGTGATTGAAAAAAGCAGTTATATTACCACAGTTGTTGATGGCGTATAATTCGCGCTGTCGTGCGCTTTTGAGATTCGTGTGTTACGTGCAGTGCGTTATCCAGGAGTGCAGGTTGTTGGGTTCTGCAGGCCGTTGCGACCAGTGGCGTGGTCGACGGTACGCGGCACCCGAGCGCCCAGGTGGGGAGGGGGCGGAGGGGGGGGGGGGGGGGGAAGGGGTAACTCGTTTGCGATTTACGACCTCCGCCACCGCCGAGTGCTGCCCCCCCCCCGCTCCCCGCCCCGCCCTCACCCTTCCCCGCCTCACGCCTCGCTCCCTTCCGCGTCTCGACCACATCACCGTTGCCGTCAACGCCGCCACCTCCCGCACACAGTGGTCCACAGACGCTCCAAAACATGCTCAGGGCGATTCGTACTTTGCGTTGGGGTCATGGATGGTGAGAATGACATAACCGCAATTGGCAGCTATTAGTAATGCTGGCGACTTCCGATAAAATTTGTAGAATTATAAGTGTTTCCTTGGTAAGTGAGATCTAGAAGCCAGAAAATGCAATTTTGTCTATTTATTGGTATTTCTCTGTTTTGAATACTTCACAAATAATATTCAAAGAAAATATATATATAAATGCGATTCTTTGACCTGTGACCAGCAAGAAAAGGTTATTTTCTTCTTCCTTCCAAATTTCTGTCCATTTTGTTTACGGCTATTTTTGAACTAATGCATTACGATAAATCGCAATTACAAACAATCGCAATTCTGACATTTTCCACTCGAAAGAAAATAAACTATGTTCATTGAAGATTCCCCCCAATAAAAAAACTGAAAAAATTGCTAAATTTTAAATATTAATATTATAAATACTAATAGAATGTATCATTCAGAATAGTACGACCTCCAGTGATATTTTTTATCAGAATTATTCAACGAGAGAGCCTTTCAGTCGATTTCCACTATTTTATTACGAATATAATTACTGGAAAAAAATCTGAACTAGTAGTTCTCGTGCGAATATTTTTCCCGGAGCTCAATATAATGACCATGACATTCCTAATGTCATGGACAAGTCGCAAATTTCCTTCATTCTCCATGAATTGTTCATGCTCTTCAAGAATGGAAATGGAATGGTAATGTAGTTCTTCGTGAAGCGAGTAGAGTTCGTTGGCTGGGCAACTCTGCTAGTTAACAGGTTTGCCAACTCTTTGCATATCACGTTCTGTTCTTGTTACATAGCTTCACTAGTAAATAACACAAGGAAACCTGTTTAAAAATGTCGGGAATGATGGAATATCAGGTTTCAAAGGAGACGTGATTTCCCGAATCTGTTCAACAATTGTCTAGATTTCAGATGGGCATGTATAACATCCTATTTTAAAAACTTTTCATGGAAATATTGCACAGTTTCATCCGTGTACGTGGTGTGTTCTGGTCCACTGTACACCACCTTCGCCGCCGCCGTCGTCGTCTAGCGCGGTTTATGGGCCCTCCGCCCCCTCCCCCTGGCGTCGTGCATACGTTTTCTGCCGTCGCGTCTCGTCTCGGCCGCGCGTTTTTTTTATTGTTTCGCTTTGTGCATAGTTTTATTGCGGGCGTAAAGGCGGCCGGGGAGCGACACGGGCGTCGCCGCCCCCGCGTCGCGACGCCGCGCCGCGCGCACGCTTCGGCCTCGCTCTTGCCGTGCACTTTCGGGAAAGTGACCGTTTTACCCGATCGGGTAAACGCGAATGTTTGGAGCGTGAACCCTGCTGCCAGTGTACTGTCGGGAAGGTGACCGTTTACGCGACCGGGTAAACGCGAATGTTTGTAGCGTGAACCTTGCTGCCCGTACACTTTCGGGAAAGTGGCCGTTTTACCCGACCGGGTAAACGCGAATGTTTGCAGCGTTAACCTTGCTGTCAGTGCACTTTCGGGAAAGTGACCGTTTTACCCGACCGGGTAAACGCGAATGTTTGTAGCGTTAACCTTGCTGCCAGTGCACTTTCGGGAAAGTGACCGTTTTACCCGATCGGGTAAACATGCGAGTTTGTTGCCTTAACCCTGCTGCCCGTGCATTTTCGGGAATGTGACCGTTTACTCGACTGGGTGGAAACGATTGTTTGTAGCATAGGTTTTGAATAAAGATCAGAATAAAGTTTAGAGACATCCTAGTCTTATTCAGTCTGTGAGTCTTCAGAATGTTTGTGAGTCGTTCAAATATTATTAGCTTCGCAAAAGTAAGTCTCTCTACTTCAAATATGTTCCATTAGGAAGTACTCTGCGAACAAAATGTAGAAGATAATATGGTAGTTAAATGTAGTAAGTCCAAGCAAGTTTTTTGGTGTACAGTATAACCGAAAAAAGGTAAATATAGAATTCAAAATCAGGACAAGATACTCAGGATATACATTATGAAACATGTGTTGTATTATGATATCTGGAATAAATAACATTGAAACATCTGTTCTATCCACATGTAAACCCAATGCAAATCATCTTTACCTCCAAAATCCTGGAACCAAAGAAATCCAGGACAAATGTGAAAATAAATTTAATTTCTTTCCAGAATGTACCAAAAAAGAAAAGGACATGAAAGAATGAAGAAGTTCACGTCTTTCCATTCGCTGGTCATCCTAGAATGTTATTTCCTCATCAAGAAATCTTTAGTGTTGTGTGCATATAAATTTTGGAGGGATGTGGTGAATCTGTTGGGCTTCCAGCACAGGAAGGAGACAACCCTTTGTCACCGGCGAGATGTGCGCTTCCCATCCCGGGTAGCGCGAGTGTGTGGGGTTGGGGGATGACGGGGGCCGTGAGAGGGGGACGGAGCCGCTGCGAAGGGGGCGTGGCAAGGGGGGGGCCGCCGAACCGCGCGGTCTGGCGGCCCGCGCGCGTAATGCGGGCTGACGGCGCCGCGGAGCGCGCTCGCATTTTTGCGGCACGTCAGCCCCAATTTCGCACCGCCGCTGCCGCCGCCCACTCTCCCGCCCCCGCCCCGTCCCCGCCCACGCGTCCGCTCCCGTAACAGCCTCCGGCGCGCGGACACGCAACCGCGGGCTTGGCAGACGGCGCCGCTGCTGCCAGTTCGTTTGCTCCGCGCCCGGAACATTGCGGAGACCCGCCTGGTGTTGCGATGAGTGCTGCTCGCTTGATTTTGTGCCTACAAGGACAGACATGGCCGGCCTGGATAGCAGAGGTTGCTGAAGCCGAAGAGCCGCAGCTGCCTCGTTCCTGAAGGCTCGCGGGTTCGATTCCCGCCCAGGGCATGGATGTTTGTGTGCGTCCGTACACTGTTACTGTTACCAGCAATGATACTTATAGTGGTCGCTATATGACCTTAGTAGTGGCAAAGCGACCTTAACTAAGAAAAAAATAAATAAAAATAAATAATAAGGACCGACACGCGTACAGCATACATAAACATTTGGTTGTTGGTGTGGGAAGGTCGGTTATAACCACGTTTGGTAATAGAAATGCCTATCGATTGTAATCTGCAGTTCAGATCAACATTTTCTCTTCGATATTCTACATACTAAGTCAAAACTGGACCGATTGTGATTTTAGACTTCGATTAAAACAGTAAGTCCGCTGACAATTGATCAGCTGTGAGCCTATCATCCAATCAGGAGCTTGAAATTCACCATTGTGACGTCACTTTAGTGACGTTTGGATGACAGCGTCACAGATTTGGATGTCACCATTGTCACGTCACAATTAGACGACATTATCATAGCTAAAATCCAATCGGGAACTTGGTGTCAACGGACTTGATGTTTTAATCCAAGTATACTTGAAATATTTACAACTTTGATCTCAAAATATGAAACAAACCTTCTTGTTCATTCTTCGGGACAAAAAAAGCTCCCGAATCGCGGCGTGGGCGGTCGGCGCAGAGCTCGGTTGCGCGCGGCGGAGAAAAAAAAGCTCGACTTCGCACTCGCCGGGGTATTCCCGGCAACAATAAACCAAAGGCTAATGGGGCAGTAAACCGCGCCGCGTTACTGTCAATTCACACCCGCCGCCCTTCTACGCAGCCGGCCGGGCCGCGCGCGCCGCGTCCGCCTTCGCCTTCGCGCCTCCTGCCGCCGCCGCCGCCGCCGCCACCTCCCGTGAAAACCGGATAATCGCCGCTAATTGCGCCCGGGCCTATATATCTTGCTAACTTCGCTACCGACGGGTGCCGCTGCCGCCGCCGCCGTCGGTGCGCGGCGCGCGCGCTGACGCGAGTGTCTGGGGGCGAGGTTTTGCGTCGCCTTACTGCGGCCGACATCCACGTTTTTAACGGGTGTTTTTTTTCGCCGGCTTAGGTGGCTTTATTTAATGTCACTGCAGTGCCTCTGATTGGGAGGTCCTAGGGTTCTAGTCCTCACGGTGTGGTGGCAGGATTTTCGACTCTAGCTTGTCAGCTAGGTCGAATTCACCGGCCGGCTGATCTGGGAACCCGCGATACCTCGAATTCGTTTAACCTTCATAACTTCACGTTGATAACGAATTCGGCTTCGTAGTTAACGACGCCGGTTTCGCGATGGTAGCCTTTCAGTAGAACCATCCCAACATTCCCCTGGATGGCTGAGAGAAACGACGAAAACCCCGGTGAGGATGGCCGGCACGGGGATTGAACCCAGGCCGAATACGTAGTCTGCGTTCTACACCCTGAGCCACTTCGCTCGGTACCATAGTGCAGAGGGGTTACCTCAAGAAGGGAATCATCTTCACAGTTGTTGCGTGCCCACTGGTGGCAATATAACTGCAGGTTATGTCCATGCACTCGTTTTGTAAGTGCGTTCGTATACAATTATCTCATTTGTAAAGGGCTTTATCACAATCTCTTGCAATGTCATGGTTCACCTGACAATGACCCAACCTGTCAAATTTGTCCCTTCTGAGAGAAACTTCTCTATAGTCGTTGTCGCTAAAGGAAGGAGGGAGGGGCTGGTGCGTGTGCGGCCCTGGGCGCTGCGCGGGGGTCGAAGCCGCGGGCGCCTGCGGACGCTGCCGGGCGGCGGCTGCCCTTCTGCGCTAAACAGCCCATAAAGCCATTAGCGTTTTTACGGCCCCCGGCGCCGCCGACGCCGCTGCGGAGTTTTTGCTTTCGGGCGCTTCAGCCTGCTCTCCCTTTCGCTGGAAAGCCCGTGCTCCGGGCCTCGGAGCGCACTGGCTGGAGCGGCTCAGCTGACTCCACTCGAGAGGCGTAGGGGCGGCCGTGGATCTGGTAGGGAACCGCTCCCTGTTACAATTTTGGCATGTTACACTCTCAGAAATTTCTGCGTTACTTTTAATGTAAGTACATGAAAGTAATTTTCATGTACGTACATTGAATTTAATGTACGCGTACATTAAGTTAATGTACGCGTACATTAAATTTAATGAAGGCAAGTCAGTTAAGTCGTACATTAAATCTACATTGATTTTAATTAAAGCATTACATTTAATGTATAGGTACATTAATTCCCCTTAATGTACAATATGCATTAAAATTCATGAAGAGTCGTACATTAAATATACATTGAATTTAATGTAATTTCTGGCTTTTCCAAAACCCTCACGGATAGCTCAGTGGTCAGTGTGCTCGCTTTTCATGACGCGACCCCGGGTTTTATTCGTATTCAATGTCGGAGCAGATTGTAGTGTGCGCTTCTTTGCAATGTCTTCAGTATCTGTTGCGGTGAGACGATGAGATAACTCACATCTCAGGTTGAGAAGACCAGAATACGGCGTAGAGATGTCTACGTGCTAACCATACGTACCCCTTAACCCATTATGCCGCAAGGCCGGGATTCCGCTGATTGGCCTTGATCCCGTCAGAGGCTGCTGTGCCGGTAGAGACAGACCTTTTTTCAAAACAATCACATCACATATTGATTGTATTACGAAGGACTGTTCACATTATTCATTTATTTCAGTTTCAAGATATCACCTAATTTTATTTTTTTATTATTTCAGAATATTTTTGACGAAGAGAGACTGTACTGAAATTTGTTCTCCAGGTTTTGATATACTTTTTGAAATCACCCCTGTACAACGGGTATAACTTATGTCGTTCATTGTGAAGAAATTACTCCCTGTACTTTTCTTTCCATCCTGCGCATGATTGTAAGTGCCCGTGAATTCGCTCATGCAATTCCAAAGATTCTGGTTTCCCTATAGTATATATATACTACATTTTGTACTACAATACCCAATCCATGTATCTCAACGTGTATGAGATCGTTTCCTACGTTAAATTCTAATCAGTATTTGCTCATTTTTTCAGAGAAATATCGTTTTTTTTTCATACACAGAGAAACGCATTTCTCTCACGTTATAAGGAAGTTTCCACATTTTAATTGAGACACTATTTCCAGTGAGTGAAGGTTTTTTAAATAAAAGTTAATTAAATACTCGTGCGTAAAACTCTTTAACACTTATTTCTGACAGTGCTCGAGAGTGAAGTTTATAGTCTTTCGGCATGAAGTGATATTTAGTGAAGTAGTAGAGTAGGTAAGTCATCTCGCACTCAATATGCGAGCAATGATTCTTTGAGGTGAGGCTCGGGCGAAGGGGTCCGGATCGGCCGCGCCGCACCGTCGCATCCGCGTATTTGCCCAAAAGTCGATCATCGCAATGCAGATGCTCCGCAGCCACGGCGGGGCGCGCGGGGGCGGGGCGGGGGCGGGGCGGGGGCGCGGCGAGGGAGAAGTATCCGTCGAACGTCGTCACCGCTGCTGTCGCCGCTGCGAGTTGACGCGGCGCAGTCTGTCCAAACACGGGGAAGCCCGCTGCCGAGCATATAGACACAGCGATATTGGAACCTGGGCAAACCGGCAGCGGGCCCAGGCTGCGCCGCCGCCGCCGCCGCCGCCGTTGCCGCTGCGGGCGGCCTATCTCGCTCCTATTGACAGAGGGCGACGCGCGGCGGGCGAGGGCCGGCGGCGGTGGCGGAAGAATGGGGCCGGGGCGGGGGCGGCGTGGGGGTGGGAGCGGAGAGCAGAGCGGTCGGGAGCTGGCTTGGAGCGGAGGTGCGACACAAGGCCTTGGGTGGGGCGGAGCGGGTCCTCGGACGAGGGCGGTGGTGAGAGGTGATGTGTGGGGGTGTGAGGAGCGGGGTTGGGACGTAGCGGGACCGTGCGGTGTGGGAGCGGAGTCGTGAGGCGTGCCCTGGGCGGGTGCGAAGGGGGAGCGGTCGGGAGCTGGCTAGAAACGGAGGTGTGAGACAAGACTTCGGATCCTCTCGTTTGTGCGAGGCGAGGGTGGCGTGGGGGTGGGAGCGGAGCGGGACCGCGTGCAGAGCGGGCGCGGAGGTGCCGAACAAGGCCTGGGGTTGGGCGGACCCGCGTCCTATGTCGGGGACGGAGGTGAGAGGTGAGATGTGGGTGTTGGAGGAGAGGGGTTGGGACGTAGAAGAACCATGAGCGGTGCGAGAGCGAAGGTGCGAGTCAAGATTAGAGTGGGGGTGGAGTGGAGATGAAGAGGTGAGGCGCGACCTCACGGCGCCGGTGTGAGTTAATGTTGCGTCATGATGATGGTTGTTCAAAAAACCATCATTGTTTTGTCCTCCGAGGTTTTTACGTTTTCGACGTTGATTCCCTGATATATCCTATAATTATTCCTGCGCGAAGTGATTGTCAACGTATGTCCAGTTTGCGCAGGGCCTCCCCTTCTTTCATCTGCGGCGAACTGAGGATGTTCTGACCCCTTGAGATGTCCTGAGCGCTCAAGCTTTCCAGATCAGTTTTGTTAAGTGTTATTATTATTATTATTATTATTATTATTATTATTATTATTATTATTATTATTATTATTATTATTATTATTGTTGTTATTATTATTATTTTATAGTTGTTTTCATCACTTTAATATTAATTACAATATAATAAACTTACCCCTTGTCAAATTAAATTCTCCTGCACGCGATTGTAAATGTTAAAAATATCGATAGTTTTCGGGCGATATACTATCGCACCTGTGCATATCGTGAGTCCGCTGGCGTTGCCGAGGCAACGTATACAAGGTTTTATGCCTCTATAATATTCTTAAAGTCATATTTCATTTCTATTAGCAGGGGTCCTAAAAATTTTAAAAAAATGTGAAAAAATATGTCTTTTAGGCAACAATTAATGGCAGCTAAGAAGAAGGCTGGACAAAAACGAAAAGCTAGCCCAGAGATAATAGAATAAGAAGCTATTCAGAGAAACTATGTGCCATTATGTTGTAACCGCTGGTTTTAACATTAAGTCGCTTTACTTTTACGTGTTATGATCCTTCGTTTTGTTAAAATGGGAAAGGGCATGTGCTGGCTGGATTTGCGTTTTCACGACGAACGCCTGTGAACGCTTAGGAATGACGGAAAGAAAATTAATAATGTAGCGAAAATGTGCCATCTTAATAATGAATTCCACGCCAGCGAGAGTCGTTGAGTGTTGGCGAAGCGTCGGAGAACCGGGAAGACAAGGCGGAGAGGGTGGGTGGTGACTCGGCCTCGCTGCCACCGCCAGGCGCCGTCAGTTGTCGAAACAAAACAGTCGCCAGCGCGCCCACCCCATCCCGCCTTGCCCCGCCCCCTCGTGGTGTTGTGCCTTGATTAATTAGCGGCCTTCTACGCCGCCGCCGCCGCCGCCTTCTTCACCTGCGGCGACGCCATATCGTGGGGGTGAGGCGCCAGGCACCGCTGGCGCCGGCCCCCTTCCCCTCCACGTACCCCCCTCCCCCTCCAACGCCGTGGGTTTTTTGTATGTGTGCTTCCTGTCCCTTTCTGCCTCTCGTTCGCCAACGTTTCTAGCCCAGAGAGCCCTGTTCGTGTGTTTGCGGACAACGTAGGCGGTGGCACTTGTGGATGGCATCCCTTACTTCTTTGGGCTGCGAAGAAATCGCATGTCTCCTCGTAATTCTTCGAAAATGGTCTGATCAATCCGCATAAACTCAATTTTGTAGGTCGTGTTCGTTCACTTTGGTCTTGTTTCTTCCTTGAATGGGGATGTCGAAAGAAGTGCTACGTTCTTTCGGATGTTGAAGCATAGCCTATCTTACCACGTGTGGATTATGCATAATATTGTTAAAATAACTGAATTCAAATCATTATTTCTGTATTATATAATTAATGCATAATAAATTAAAATGTTTCCTTCTAATTATCTCCGTTGGGACTTCACAAATTGTAATCTGAAGTGTGATAATGATCTGTATATCTATGCATATGTAGGTCCAGTGTTCAGTGCCTTTGACTAGCTGCAGCCGGTGACGTAGGAATGGTAATAGTTACATTAGCTGTAGATCAAGTAGGATGTTACTAATCCACGCTTGACATTACCCCAAGATAATCAAACTGAAAGGCAGTGGTTTCTCTGTATTTTCTGCATAGTATGCTCATCATGAGGTTAATTATACATTTTATTTGAACTAAATAAGTAACTCAGAAGTGCAAAAATATTGTATTTTAGTGAACTGAATATTCAGTGAGGATTTTTTTATCCGTGGGTGTTAGAAACTAGACGCGTGGACTAAACATCTGCACTCTTTTCAACAGTTGCACCCAATTTCCCTAAGTTCATTGCGCATGAGAATATTCTTGCTTCTGGTTTCTAGGTTTTCCTCGTGCAGTCCGTCTCTCGTTTCGCCTCGTCTGCGTTTTCGCCTCACCCCTCCTGGCTGCGATTCGAATACAGCCGAGTCATGGCTGCGCAGAGGGGTGACTGGTGGTCCCTCTGGCACACTTGGCCAGTTTTAATTACTCTCGAAATGAAATCAGCCGTCTCAGCGTGGGGGCGCCGCTCTAAGCCTAGTGCGATTCTCCCCCCCCCCTTTCCTCGGCCGCCTGTGATCCAAGATCGGCAGGCTTTTGTCTCCCCGCTTTGTCGTCCCGCCCTGTCATTCCCCCCCGACGCTTTCATGCACGTGGGATAAAAATTCTGCCTCGTCTTTTCCCGTCCGTATGCTATGCAGCGTCGACAAAGACCCATGGATTATGACCCGCCAATACTTTAGTATAGTTGGTGTATACTTTGTGTGAGGAGAAAAGATGCCACCGAAACAAGAAGCAATCTTCAATTTCGTGACAGAAATGCTGAACTTCAAATGGATTTTTCACCTTAGAACAGACGCATTTTACTTTCTCATATTCAGCGGTAAATTTCCTTCGTGAGTAGAGAAATCTAGGTGTGCGTAGATTCTCCAAACGATGCAAGCGATGCACGAATCAAGCAAATGGAAAGAAAGTACACTTTCGTTCCGTCCGGTGCGAACGCATTACCGATATAATATCCGATTCGACATCGCTACCAAATGCCGGTGGGAACAATGATGTGGGTGGTAGGGGGAGGGTGGGGGGGGCGCCACGGCCTTGACTCGACAGCGCTGGCTCCACCGCCGGCGGCTCTGGCCAAACTTTTTTATTGTGGCTCTGAAAGCTGCGCAGCCTGGAGAATGGGCGAGGGGCCCGGCAGACGGTGCTTTAAGCAGCAGGGAACAGAGGCAACAGAAAAACTCGACCCGTCCGCACGCCCGCCTACCCGCCTACCCGCCCACCCACCTACCCGCTCGCCCACTCGCCCGCCCGCCCGCCCACCCGCCCGCTCGCTCGCCCGCCCATTCACCCGCCAGCCAGCAATCCCGCCCGCTCGCCCACCATTCCGCCCGCCCGCCCACCATTCTGCCCGCCCGCCCACCATTTTGCCCGCCCACTCACAATTCTGCCCGCCCGCCCACCATTCTGTCCGCCCGTCCACCATTCTGCCCGCCCGCCCACATTCTGCCCGCCCACTCACCAATCTGCCCGCCCGCTCTTCATTCCGTCCGCCCACCATTCCACCCGCTCGCCTTCCCGCCCACCCGCCTTCCCGTTCTCCCCCCTCGCCCGCTCGCCCACCATTCCGCCCGCCCGCCTTCCCGCCCGCTCGCCTTCCCATTCTCCCCCCTCACCCGCTCGCCCGCCTGCCCGCCAGGCCGAGCCAACAGGTTTCAAGGTGAACACTTCTGCGTTCGGCGTGAGTTTGAAGCCTGAACGAGGCAGCGTGCGAGTGCGCCCTCGGGGAAGCAGATCCGAACTCGCCCGAGCGTTGAACCACGCGCTGCATTCGTATCAGAGAAAACCCCTTTTGGCTCGTCTGTTTCTCGGGTTGTATTGCTATCATTAGGCTTTGAACATTCGCATCATATTCGAGATGAATAATTATGACAGTGTTATTGGTGCCGGGAGGTTATCGTGTGGAATGGACGAGATGAAGTTCCGTCGCTTGGAATGCCGCTCATGCAGCCGCTCATCTTCACATTTAATATTTATTTCTGTCGTTAATGCTACAGCGGAACATCACATGATGACTAGTTTCGGCCATTCTGACCGGGAGCGGTAGCTCAGTGCATCTACTGATGTCACTGCAGTGCCTCTTACCGGGAGGTCGTAGGTTCGAGTCCTAGCGGTGGCAGGATTTTCGACACTAGCTTTTCAGCTAGGTCGAATTCAGTCGCTGTCTGGAGGAGAATTCTAGCGGTCGGCTGCTCTGATCGGTAGTTTTCCGTGGTTTCTCCGATCAACACCAGGGCAATGCCGGAGCAGTACCCTAACAAATGGACCGCCCGCGAACTTTCCTTCCTCTTCCTTGTCCTATCCTCTCTCCTCTCTCACACACACACACACACACACACACACACACACTAACATGCACTACATTTCCACATATTCCCGAGAGATCGGTCGGGGGCTTAGAGCTTGTCCCGAGTAGGGCGATTAACAATGATTACAAAATGTGTGTGTGTATTTTCTGTAGTTTCATTGTGAAACTCGGATATCATCTCATATTGTTTTGTATAAATGGAAAAATATGTCTACCTCCATACACTCCAGAAGAAATTAAGAAGTTTTAATAGCCTACTTCTTTAGTCTTGATTGATTTTTTTCTACATAATATCCTACCTGCCAGTAAGATGCGACGTATCTGCCCAAAAACAGAACCAAAATTACCATAGTTAAGTCTTATGATTAATCCTGTCTGTGTGTGTGAGTGTTCGTGTGTTACAGTATCGTATCTTACCTGTCAGTCGACGCCGTCAAATGTCGACGGCTCTCACCAGTCGTGGTGTAAAATCCGGCTGTGGGCTGTGCGCTGCCGGTGGGTGGGCGGGTGCTGGCGCGGGGGCGGGCGCGGGGGAGAGGCGTGGGGCGTCGGGTTCCGCCTCTCAATGCCCCCTTTGTCCGCGCAGCGCTGCAGCGGCGTCGGCGGCAGTGGCAGTAGCTGTTTTTGCCCCGGGACGCGACGCGACGCTTAACCCCGCCGGCGACCCGCGCAGCGTTGCACGGCGCTACTTGCCGGCGACCAGCTACTGCGCGTGGCTCTGCACTTCGGCGACGCCCCCTCGCAGATTCAA
>BLKR01004942.1:0-93519 GCA_011170035.1 Teleogryllus occipitalis | reverse complement strand
ATATTTTCACACCGTACTCATGGTTTGTGTTCAGTCTTGCAATATAAAAGGAAAGTGAAATACGGTTCACGCGTATTTAAAAACATTTTTGTTCTCGCAAGGTCATGTCTTCTACGTTTAGCAAAACCAGGAAGTAGATTCTCGAATCAGCTCCTGGCTCCACCCGTCCGGGGTGTTTCGGGATGCTACGAGACCAGCCGATTTCATGATTTTACCGGCAGTATTTTCCATACATAATTGCCTTACAGTAAGTGCTTATGAAAGTGCGAGTGCAACACAATTTTCAATTTCCTGTGCGCAAGAAATTGTAGAAACACGAGTTGTTGGTTCATCGCAATGGAGAGTGCAGCAGAATTCTTCCACGCACTAGCAGCGTTCAAACTGTTAAGATGCTGCGTCCAAGCAAATTTTTTTTCAACGACATTTGCTTCATGTCCGAATGTTTACCGAGGTCAATTCTTTCTTGTAAGTACTCTTCATTTATGCGAGCACCAGATGGTACGTTGTTGCAGAAAGGCATTAACTGCATCTACTTTTACTTCAATCTTCCATGTGATGGTTGTTGCTGGTAGCAAACAGGCCGTCTATTTCCTGTTTATTTAATAAAAGAAAATGGTGTTAACTTGTTATTAACGCTTATTTAACCTAATGTATGCGCACAATTGAACCGTTTATTTTCAAGATCTTCCTGTTGTAAATATTGTAAATACATTTTTGTTATGATGTTTCTTTTGCTTTGACTACTTCACGTAGTCACAGCAACGTATTGAAAAGTAATATTGTGAACGCATTCTCAACATCAGAAAAGCAACATGTATTTATTTGTTGTTATTAGGCGTGGTCTATGTTAAAGTGTAGATCATCACGATAAAATTCAATTTCTGTAAATTCTGTATGTGTTCCTATGTTGTGAGAATTTCCGGTAGTTAATTACAGATAGCTACACAAAAGGGGTTTTTCATCTGCCATCTTCACGACTCTTTGTCCTACACCAATCCGCCACACGGTGGAGCGCTGCGTAACCTTGAGTGGCTGACTGTTGGATTCAAAATATCCGTTAAACACGAGCCGCAAAAAATCAAAATTACTAAAAAAATGCTCATCTATCATATGACAATATGTATATCATTGAATTTGTCTTTTTACGCTCGTCATGATAGACTGAAAAAATTATAGTTCCATTTGAAAGAACAAAGTTACCTCAAATATCTCGTAAAATACAAGTGATAAAATATAAATGAATACACGTATCATTATCCCCATTCTAATATGCACTTTCGTGATAACTGCAGTTCCATAACTTCAAATGTTCAAAAGTTACAGGAAGTGCTAAAGTTACGTGACTCATCCTTAATAGGAATAATATTTATCCACTTTTTTGTTATCAGGGTCCGGCAGTAAGAGCTTTTCTGTCAAAAATGCTCCATTTTCCAGTAAGCTACCATTCTCGTTTTCCGTATTAGCAGAACTCAAAACGGAAATATGTGAAATTTTTAAATATTCTTCGCAAAATTTTCAAAAGTTGGAAATGAATGAGAACCCTTCAAATTATTGAAAAACCGGTCACCATGAACTCTACGCAGTACACCATTTTCTGACAACAAATACAGAATATACACCATGCTTGGCGAATAGAAACCCATTGTTACATAACTCTACTTTGAGAGCGCCGTGATTATGCCATTAAAATTAACAGTAATAATAATAATAATAATAATAATAATAATAATAGCAATAATAATAATAATAATAATAATAGCAATAATAATAATAATAATAATAATAATAATAATAATAAACCTGTGTATCATAACAAATCTTCTTACGTAGACTTATCCATAAATTAAATATTTTTCCTGATGAAAGCAGAGTAATCCGAAGTCAAGAAGTTCGTTCCACCTGATTAAACTCGCATTGTGGCTTTGGGGAGATAAGGTTTCTCCAGTCACCTAACGCCGTCATCGAACGTGATACTCTATTTAGCCTTCCAGCATTAGAGTCTTCGGGTAAGAGGGCGGGCCGTGTTTTCCGTACATCGCGCTGCAATTTAATACCTTAAATTGCTGAAAACAAACATTAGAAATCTGTCATTTAATTATACCACCAAGTCGTAAACATTTAATGATCCCTTATAAAAAATTAAATTTTATTTTTAAGATAAATTTATTAAAATTCAAGACATATTCCTTAAGTAGCGAATCATGCAGGCTTTGCCACAGAACACCGCTCTTAAGATTGTCAGTGAAATTAAAAGCCGATGGGACATCAAGATGACGATAGAAAGGCAGATGGAAAGTACACAGTGAGCACATGTGACCTTCCAAAAAATCTGTCGAAAAATTCTGGAACCTTCTCTAGATAATAGTAATTCAGCATATTTTTTATAGTACTCGTATGTCTGTGAATCCCATCTCGCCTTCCAAATACAGAATTGATCTATCAGGTGTATGACACATTTTGTAATGGAAGAAACTTTGTGGAGAATATTTATAAAAATTAATTCCAGTAATTTCATAATGCATATAACGTTCATTTTAAAATTAATTGAAGATACTCGTCTGTATAAAAACGCCTGGGATCCACATTTTCCTAAGCGATCTAGTACAATGAAACTGAAAATTGTGCAACCAGATTGAGGTGGTGATTTTGAAAATACTTCAGTCTTTGCGAAGAAGAGTGAAGCTTACTGTTTGATTCAAAGTATGATGTTTGCAAGTTAGATGCGTAAACGCCTTTCTCCGTTGTGCATTAATACAATATAAGCATGACGTCATTTTAATTTGAATACTGTGTGTGCTTCATTAGAGATAGAACAATTTTCAATAACGATCCTGCACCAAACAGCTGAAGGAGAGTGACCTTTTCGAAGAAAACTACTAAATTATTTTGGTTGGTACGTTTTAATGCGAACTTCTTACGTATTTATGGTGACATGTTGTGTATCATTGATTTTTATATTTATGATGTCATTTTGTAGACGATTCATTTGATGAATTTCAGATCATGGACACTTTATGAGATCTTCTGGATAAGATTGAAGATAGAGATTGGCGTCTACCTGCACGTCATCGTAAAAGAAAGCGTAAACGCCTAAAAGCGTAAAATTGTCTTGCCGGAAGTGCCCAACCATCACACTTGTGTTAATTATGTTAATCTGTGAATTTAGAGCTTGATTCCAATGTTCTATCACAGTATTACTTTCACGATATGCGAGAACTCTGATCTATCTCACGTAAATCGTGGGATCTAATCTTCAGGCACCTCTCAAAAACTTTTTAACATAAATAATCCCAGAGACGAGCTCTCTCTCCTGCATTTTCGAATATGTTGAATGTATTTGCCGAATTATTAGAATATAAAATTATTTAATCGACATTTACGAATTACAATACATTTTCAGTATGAATGTACGTTTGTGAATGTGGCATTAAGAAAACAATGATAAAATTAATAGTTTTTTTGTACCAAGGGCGTTATAAGTGCTGTAATGATTGAACGGCGTAAAAACCTCTCTGGCCAGAGGTCCTCGCTTGTTTTGTCGTCACTCAGTCATTAGAAGCAGTTCACGCTCGCGGTACATATAATTATTTTTTTTACATATTTCAATGTTTCAGCTTTGCTTATTTACTAATTAACTAGATGTTAACGTCACTCGGTTTTTCTTTTCATATTTCCACCTCATAATTCCCTGCATAAGAGAACATGTAGCATCATTCAACTGTTTTTATCTTTTCCTTGAAACCACGGTCCTCTCGATCCACGTAAGTTCTGCATTGCATATCGAGCTACGTATCGAATGCAAGAACAAGCAATAACGTATCAGAAGAAAATGAAGTAATTATTGAAATTATATTGACTCACCTCTGGTACAGAATTTTTTTCGTTGCTTAACTCTGACTCCCTGGCACCACTCCCAACAATTGCCAATGAGCTTGCGCCAGTTGTTGGTCCACGGCATGGAAGTATTTCCCTATTTGGCCGCCCCAGTGCTAACGCGTGCGTGGCGGTGGTGGAGTGTGTTTAAAGTGGGGCGCGAGGCGCCTCGCCGCTAGAAATAGGCGCGCTTCTGGCGCGGGCCTCGTCGCCGGTCGATACCGCGAGGCCAGAGGCATGGCTGCGACCTCCCGACCTCCCGACCGCGCTCGCCGCTCCCCCCTTCCCCACCCCTCCACAGCGCCCGCGAGGAGGGGCCACTCTTCGTTGCTGCTCGGCGATACAGCCTCAGTGGTCTGGCTCTCGTGATTTTTTTCTATTACGGGCCAGGTTCGTTGTTATTGTTCTGCGGAATTCTATAGCAGGGCTGCTCGAACGCAAGAATTCGCGGCTCGCTGTAGTGACCCGCGCGCCGTTTGCTTTGAACTAGACTAAAGTCGATTGCGCCCGAGGATCTCCCGCACTCACACCTTCCGTCGGGCTGACTCAGCAATTAGCGAGTCACGTGGTACAGCTCAGGGCTACTACTGTGTCACTGCAGTGTATGAACGAAGGGGCCCGTGAGTTCAAGTCTCGTTGGGGGTGGATTTTCAACTCTAGCTTCATAGCTCGAATTAAGCCGCGGTTTGCAAACTTCTACCAGTCGGCAGCTGTTCTGAAGGGTAGTTTTCCGTGCTTTATACGATCAGCACCAAAATAAAGCCGGAGCAATACATTAACAAATGAACCATGGACCGCGCGGCGTCATTCCTGCATCCTTGTCCTCTCCCTCACACGCACACTGACTTTCACTACAGTACCACACATGACAGTAATTTATAGATGGCTCCAGCTACGGAGATGCCCTGCTAGCAGAGGGACTTGGCGAAAGGTCCCCCCTCCCAAGATGACGTGTAGATCGGCGCCGAATCTCACGTTGTCGTTAAAGAAACACTGCCATATTTCTGGATTTAACGTCCACTACACTTACAGGAATAATGGCAACAGTAGTTGACGTCCCCGCAAATGCATAATGAACAATCAGTCTACAAGAAGTTGGCCACACCGGCCTGCAGATACGAGCTGAGCTAGGACACGGCAAGCAGGGCTGCTCTCGTAAGCACCAGTTTTAAAGTCTGTGTCAGTTGACGCCGGAGATCTGATGATCTTATGGCGAAAACAGATTTGGCTGCGCTGCTTTCGCAGTCGTACAGATCAAGAGGAGAGGAGAGATCTGTTACCACAATGTCGTGCAGTAACGAACTGTGGTACGACAGAAATCTGTTCCTAGAACTGGGAACAGACGATTTGTTGAGTTTCTTTAACATATCAGAAATCAGCCACACAACAATCCCCTTTACATTATTTCATTAGGAAGATGAATAAAGATCTTTTTCGCATATGAAATATACAGGGTTAGTCATGTTAAAACAAGACAACTAGAATATCATGGGTTGATTGATTGATTTTTTCGTGTTTCCGAGCACGTCAACGGCTTTGGTCATTTGTCCCGTATGTGTAGTGCATGTTTTTTCTTGGGAGATGACGATGATCTTCCCCCACTGGATTGCGAGATCCGGCGCCGACCTACTGTCGGCTAGTGGGGTTTCCCCCTAACCAGGACTCTCCCACCAGCGGTGCCCCGCCCCAGCCGGGACAAGCTCTAAGCTCCCAACCGGTCTCCCAGAATGTGGTAGTGTAGTGCATGTTAGTGTGTGTGTGTGTGTGTGTGTGTGAGGGTAGAAGATAGAACAAGGAAGAGGAAGGACAGATCGCGCGCGGTCCGTGGCCCGTTTGGTAGGGTACTGCTCCGGCATCGGAGAAACCACGGAAAAATACCGATCAGAGCAGCCGGCCGCTAGAATTCTCCTCCACAAGCGACTGAATTCGACCTAGCTGAAAAGCTAGTGTCCAAAATTCTGCCGCCGTCAGGACTCGAACCTAGGACCTCCTGGTCAGAGGCGCTGCAATGTCATCAGTTGATGCACTTAGCTACCGCTCCCGGTAATATCATGGGAAAAAGACACAAACTTCAAATAGTCCATTACGCTATACAGTAAGCCACACATGCGTATATACGCTAAACAGTAGGATGGTTCGTAATATAATGTAATGTATTGCTAGTAATAACCTTTCTAAAGCATGAACAAAAAATTGATTGTTTTTACAATTAGACTCTTTTTCTGTGGAAAATATTCAAGGCGATTCGTCTTTCAACACTCATTAAATATACACAATTACCATGGGTCTATTCTTATTTGGTATAAACTAAAGGGAAAAGCGTCTATCGATATGGGCTCTGAAATTTTCTTCGGGTGTATTGAGATGACATCGCCCGAACAAGTTAGTGCCTGTTGTCGAATACTATTACGTATTATGGAAGGTATGTAAACCCGCATAAACAAATGCCAATAAAAACTTTTTTTCTGGTATCAAAACTGTTTAGTTTTGTTACTCGTATACGTAGTATATAATTTTCTCCTATACGAAATGTAGTAAAAACCACGTTTTGTGGATCTTTGATATGGAAAAAGTGTTTTTTTCTCGAACCGTTAGAATGAATACAAAAAAGTAGCTCCACTAGTTTACCCGAGAACACAAATCGGTGAAGATAAACTGAAGGTTTTGCCTGTGCCGCTCAATAAATTCACATTCCTATAAAAGGGAATTTATTGTTTACAAATTATTTTAGACTATTTTGAATCTACTGGGAACTATTCCTTTGAAGGAGCCTTTTGCTCTTTCGTGAACCATCTGCGAGCGCCCGCTGTACTGGCAGTAGGGCCACCCGAGCATTCCTCTTTCACTAGACTAGACTATACTCAGATTTAAACACAGTGGCCCTTCAAGGTCACGAGCTGCAAGGAGATTGTCATCCAATCGGGAGCTCCAATACCAAAAAGTCGTAACGAAGCTCCCGATTAAATGACAATTTCCCCTTCTCCTTCCGGCTCGTGACCTTCAAGCGCTACTGTGTTTAAATCGGAATATAAAATTATTTGTCCTCCATTCCCCCTCTATCAGCGATGCGAACAGCGTCTCCTCTACTTCCCCTCCCTTCTCTACCCTTCCTTTCTCCCGGGATGATTGAAGAAGCAGCGGTCCACGCCGATCGCTCGTAGGTACGCGTTGGCCCGGGCCCGCGGTGCATCGAGCACCTCAACATCTCTGAGTTAAATCTTTTGGTCAATAATAAGCAAAACACGTTTGGTTATTATGCCTACTGCGGCAAATCGTCTGTATCTTTGAATATCAAAATTATAGGTTTGGAAATGCTTGACTCGTAAAAGTTTTGTTTCATATTTTCTCTTGCTTTTTGCTCTTGGCGAGGCAACACACACTGCACACTAGTACGGCAAATTACCTAGTTCGTTTGCACCAAACGACTTGGCTATCATAGGTGTACAATATTTTTTACGTATCTCTGTTGTACGTTCCGAAATGTGTAGATATGAAAATATTTCAGGTATGAATAAAAAAGTTTAATGACATTTCAAGTGTAAAAGACATTTCAAGTGTAAAATATGAAAACCACCAGCCTTCGCTTAATAATACCAATAAATCAGACATGGGTGGCTCACTGCCACGTTGCCGGCTGACCTGATTATACGCGATCGTGCGGATACCGAGCTATCATTATTTGAACCCCAGTTCAATTTAAAAAAAATAGCTATTTTGTCGTTTACATCTAAAGATTTTCTCCCTGATGGTACTTTGGGAAAACGCCTACCGATTCATTTCACTTTAAAAACGAGCTTCATGACGGTATGGAACAACAAAATTGGTTGACTACTAACTATTGTGCAATAAGGAAGGTTTTGCGAGTTAAATGGCGTAACAAATATCACTTAATCTGGATGTTGAAAACGCGCTGATGTTTTTACGTACTACATGTCACATCCTGGAAACGTTTAAATGAAGATTTAAGTGTTATTTATTACTCGGAAATTCAATTTTTAATTATCAGTACTTGGCAATAACGGAGACGGTGCAAGAAAAGGAAGGCAAGGAATGCAATCACTTAATCTTAAAACGCGGAAAATAAATAAATCCCTCAACATTGCATTATTAATTCATACGAAACTTCATTATTGCATTCCTAGCATTATTATTGCAATTGCATTATTAATTCATACGAGCCCATTTATTATACTCAAATCATACTTGTAGATAATTTTAAAAATTGTTTGTAAATTGAATGACTGATCTTATGGGTTTGAATTTAGTTATGTTTACTTCAATTATTGATTTTAATTATATTTAGTTCATTTGGGGAAGGAATTAAGTCAAAAATGGGGTAATAACTTAATATATTATTTAACACGTTGGAAATCAATTCTTCAATATTCAGTAAATCTTTCTTTGGGATTTTTGAGTTTTGATGTGCTGTAGCATCTTTAATGTGGAAGTTTTGCAAGCCCTGGTATATTTTTAGGATTTTCTCCACGGTCGTTCTAATTGTGGCCTTCGATATTTCTTTTTTAAAATTCCTCCCACACCTTCTTTATCGCATTCAAACTGGAAGATTTTCCCGTCCAATCTTGAGTTTTGTGATTATCCGTGAGAATATGTTAGTTTTAAAGCTTTGTGACACTACACAGAGTCGTTCATGAACACAAAATTATTATTCGGCAACCATTTATTCAACCAAAGAAAGATTTTCCGACAGTTCCTTAATGTATTGATCCCTACACATGGTTTCTTACACAAATGATAGACTTTCTTTTGCCCTGGTGGCTAATAACTGACCAAATCATACTTTGAAGACGATGTTTTACTCATTCCACTAAGTATGGTCATTACGCGTGTGATCAACGGATAGTATCGTGTCTTGAAATATCTGGATTGACGACTCGTCTGAGGAGCCTCTATCAAAAAATATCTTTAGACGTTTTTGTTCTTGTTTACATTGTTTATTTTTTAAACACATCACAGCCCTTGTTTCTATCTTCTTCGCTTCACTTCTTCTTCTTCATGATAATTTTCCTTCCCTTTTCTTGTGACAACCACAAAGTGAAAACATCCCCCCTTTTCCAGTTTCCAACTCATAATTTATCACAGCTCTTACCTCATTCGCCAGTTGCCTGCTACCTTATTTGAAACGATGAGTATTAGAATGATTGATTAACCTTCCACGTTTTGTGTCATAAATAAGTTCTCACAGGCCATGACTCTCATATGTTGTTTTTTTTAATTTCCAAAATATTCGCTCTAATGACCCCAAATTGAAGAAATGTAATTGTGTTTTTTTTTAATTTCTGGACACCGTTCAATGCAGTTAGTCTCGAAAATAAATATTAATATTATGTGTGGAAGAATCTTTAAAGATGATGACATATTTGGTCATGTAAAGTGCACAATACTACGTAACATAGATTATAGGAAATGACCTCGAAAATTACACTACTGACCGTAGTAGGTCAGTCTTTATGCCTCCGCAGTTTTCTTCGTCATTGTAACTTATTATCGAATACTATGTTTGTGATGAAACTTTCAGAGTTACACTATCACAAATTATCAGTCTTTGTGTCTCCAACTCGCTTCCCTTCGTCGTTACTATATGAAATTGTTTTGGCAACTACCACTCCCTTTTTGCTGAAGTTCTCGGCAGCTTGAATGACGAGGATTTTCGCAGGTAGTAGTTTTTGAGCGAGACGCTCTTGAAACTGTACGATCACCAATCGATCTACCCTCCATATTGTTGAACTCTAAGTTAGCTTGTAAACCTTGAGTCGTGTGCCCTTGGATACCGAGCCCTCGTGTGATCAAGAGAGTTTGCTCAACACCTGCTGTAAATTTGCTTGCCTCGTTAGCACGTTTGCTCGACCCGCCGTTCGGAGAGCGGTCTCGAAAAAAAAACTCCTGCAGGTAGAGGCACCCGGTCTACAGTTCGACAAGTTAAAGGAGATACTGCGCTGGTGGATACGCGAAACACAACTACAGTCCAGTGGCATGAGGGCATTGACGATCATTGAAATTCTGTGAATGTGCAATGCAGGTTGTGGAATGTCGGTGGAGTATTAGGTGGATATTGCTGCCACGTAACTATCGCTCCATGTATGTCACGTCTCTCTGATCTTCAGAGAGGCATGTGTTGACAATATTGGATAATACGGATGCGACAATTATAAGCTGGAGAACAGAGTTCGATCAAAGGATTCCTTGACAAATAGTTTTGGATGAAAATTGTGCAATAAATTACAAACACCATTTTTATATTGTTTTTGAATAGGGTATTTCTATGAATCTTAAGCATAATAGGATGTAATTTGTTTTAATTCTTGCCAGCTTTGTCAAGAAGTTTTGAAACAAATAATGTGAACTTTAATATTTTATTTCAATTTTTTGCTGTAAATCTTTTAGAAACTTGTGTAACGTTTTGACATGTATTCAACACTTATGGATAGTATTTGCTTGGCAATATTTGCTCGCTAAAAAGGAGAATGTATCCTAGATTTTGTTGTAGTTTTGCCAGTGCCAAAACCTATATTTTAATGACTTGACGTTTCAGACGTAATGAATGCCACTTGTTTTTAAGTGCTTTCTTGAACACTCAACAAACAATGTGATTATGACAGCGATGTCGCTGACGGGAGGAAATTTTCTAAATAGGCGCATCGTAAGTTGACAGTTCAGGACCCAACTCTCCCAGGAAAGAGGTACATTTCTCAAATTGGAACGGAGGGATATTTCCCAAATTGTGAGACTTTTCTCCCTCACTTTGGTAGAGAGACCGTTTCCACAAGTCTAGAAACACTAGTGTATTACATAGGAGATTTGATAGTAAATGGATGCTATTGCAACGCAAATGATAATTGGTAAAATGGCAACTTTAAAACCAGAGCACTCTATGAAGAGCTGCAACGAAACAGAATTATCAGACCCAAATGCTTGACGCCATATTGTAAATTCGGGCACCTCCCCCACCCGAAGAATTGAAAACCAAGTAAGCCAGCCATTATATTACGGTACGTATTCTGCGAACAATTCATCGCCTCCCTTGTTAGCTAAAAGATTCCTCGTAAGCTAAGCTCCCTTGTTAGCTAAAAGATTCCTCGTCCTCAAGTTGGCAGACGTTACAGACCGATGCCGTTGAGGAAGAGGATAGCTACAGGAGTCGGAAGGAGATTTTCCGCACCGGAAGAAATTTTCCCTCCTTTTTTCTCCCGCGATCCCACGCCCGCGCGATCTTTTCCACCGCAGGAGGAAAATGTGCGTGAAAATTGCGAAAGCCTCCGCGGCCCTTACCTTTTCAATTAATGCGCGGCATCTCTCATTTGAACGACGCGCCGCTTCCCGCGTCTGCACAGCGAAGGCGGCGAGGGCGAGCGGGCGGGCGGAAGGGGGGGCGGAGGCGGGGCGCACTGTGCTCCGCAGAGTGGTGCTCGAGTCGAGGGCGTTTTCTCAGGAACAAGTAGCCGCGACGAAGGCAGTCGGAGCGAGAGGGCGCGACGCCCCGGGCCGCGCGCGCGAGCGAGACGGAGAGCCGGCGAGAGGGAGAGCGCGCTCCAACCGGTGGGATGGAAGGGAGGAAGGGAGCAAGGTCGCGGCCGAAGCAAGTGACAACGAACGGCCCCTCCACGCCGCTCGTGCTTTTGGGGGGTTTAGTATGACGCTCTCGACTAGGCCCCGGATAGGCGCTTGCCGCTCCCCGCTGGGGCGCTCTCGCGGCGCGCTTACCGCGAACGTCTAGTTCCTCAGTGGTCGCTGCTTCGCAGGGCCACAGGAGATGCCTGTCTTTCTAACGCCAGGCAGCGGTGGCTCAGTGCATCAACTGATGTCACTGCAGCGCCTCTGACTGGGAGGTCCTAGGTACGATTCCTGACGGCGGCAAGATTTTCGACACTAGTTATTCAGCTAGGTTGAATTCAGTCGCTGTCTGCAGGAGAATTCTAGCGACCGGCTGCTCTGATCGGTAGTTTTCCGTGGTTTCTCCGATCAACACCAGGCGAATGCCGGAGCAGTACCTTAAAAAACGGGCCACGGACCGCGCGGAATCCTTCTTGGTCCTATCCTCTCCCCTTATACGCACACACACTAACATGTACTACACTGCCACATATTCCGGGGGACCGGTCGGGAGCTTAGAGCTTGTCCCGGCTTGGGCTGTGCCCCGCTGATGGGAGAGTCCTGGTTGGGGGAAAACTCGCTAGCCGACGGTACGTCGGCGCCGGATCTCACCATCCAGCGGGGGAAGATTACCATCTCCCGAGGAAAAAACTTGCACTACACTAACGTGACTAATGACCTAAGCTGTTGACGCGCCAGGTCACCAACCAACCAATCTTTCTAACAAAGTAAGTGCACTGTAGGAATGAATACCAGAGAGTTTTTGCTCTTAACCGAAACTGCTAACATTAACGGTTATAAATAACGTAACGAGAATTTTTGCAATACGCTTACGCTTATAAGGTTCTGACATCTAGCAGCATCAGTATTATATTACACATAACTTTTACACTTTTCTGATTTCGTTTATTTATGTTTCCATTTTGTATATTGTGGTTTCAATTTAGTACTTTGATCATTTACATCGTAATCATTTGTTTCCGGGATAACAACACCGAGAAGCGATTGTCAATTGTGACCAGGTGTTAATTTATTTTTACTCTCTGGATATGTTTCTCCCGGCTTTGGAAAAATTGATTGAAGCATGTGTTCTTGGGAATATAGATAAGAACGATGTAGAAAATGTAGTTTTGCACGAAATTTAGAATCAAATTGACCTTGATATGTGTGCTTTCCTGATATGTGTCTTAGTGTAGAGAGTTTGTGTGTGTGGATGTAAGATGAGAGGAGGGAGCACGGAAGAGGAAGGAAAGTTCGCACGCACACCAACGCTGGTTCGTTGGGGGTACTGCGCCGACATTTGCCTGCTATTAAACCAGGATCACCTAACCACTAAGGAACCACTATCTCATTGATCACAAAATTTTCCAATGAGAGCAATCAACCGCTATAATTCACTAGTCAGTGTTTAAATTGACTCAGATATGTAGATAGTATCAATAAAGCCGCATCGTTGTGACTCGAATACTAGGGCCTCTCGGCTTTCACTGTTGGATAACCGATATCTAAATAATTAATTATTTGAAAGTCGTCGAAAAATCTCTAATTACAAAGCATGACGTGTCTTAGTCAACACATGCTCTCATTAAATCCTATTTATGTAAAATTAAGTGAGAATTAGTGTTCTAACTGAAATCAGTTTCCTTTTCTAGAATTCTCATTAATCATCTTAAATTATTCAACAGACGGCAGAGTTGAAAATCTTAGTAGATAGCCCATTCTATAGTCACTATCAATAGTCCACACATATTGCAAAGTGCAAAGAGAATCGTACAATTTGCGTTTATTTGAATGTATCACCTGGAAGTGCGAAGAGAATCCTTTTTGAATGGCGACGATTCAGTTTTGTTTCGATACCTCGTAAAACTAATAACATGATATTTTTACTGTAATCGCGATGAATCGTGGAATGTATTGCTCAATGAATGTTTGTCTGTGTTTTTGAAATTGAATGCTTTCCAGCTTCGATAACTGTTGTTGCCGGTTCGCTTTTGACGGTGCGGACAGGCAGTGATGGATGTTCGCCCACTATACTAATAATTTGTGGTCAAAATAATTATACTCGATTCGCACTTCAAGTGCGACACAAAGAGATTTTTGAATGGCGGTTTTGAAATAATTTTATCACGCCAAATGCTATTTATACACGTTTATAAATGCGATAAAGAGTGATATCCATTTGCTCAAGTGTATGAATGTAAATGAAATACATTGCTCACGTTTAATTTTCCTGAAGGAATTGACTCTGTGTGTTGAAATAATTCTTGTGTGTTTAATGCAATCATGTTTCACTGATATTTTCAAACAATCGTTAAGAGGAAATGCATGAAAATACGAAATTTGTTGTTTACACTGTCCATGAAATTAATGGGAAAGTTCAATACTATTTTGCCAAAAAATTGCAATAAGTTTTGTGAGGTGATTGTTCATGATCATGGCTTTGCAATGAGAAGTGTTGAAGCTCGTTAAAAGCTCAGGAAACACTGTAAAATTTTTTATGCATTTGACTTTTATACAAATGCCTACAGTGTTCAAACATTTACTTAACGTATTTACACAACTCCAGCGCTGCCCCAACCCCATACGCTAGTCAGTGAAATTCAGATCTTGGCCATTACTTTAGTAGGTAAACTGGGCTGCAACAGGATTTTCGAATACCTCTCGCGATTTTGTATTTCCGTTTTTAGACTCGTTTCCTTATTTTGCAGAATCACAATAGTATTCCTGAATTACTAGGAATTATGTAGAAATGTGAAGTTCATACTAATTTTAAACTATATGAACACTAACTTATTGCTTGTTCATTCAGTGTTTTGTCTAGAAATCAGTATTTCCAGGTACTGTTTTCTAACAAATATGATGACAAATCTAATTATCACAATATTCAATAGTATATATTCTTCAATCATCACTTACATTGTATATAGTTTTTATTTCCCTTTGCTAATAAACAAGCAGTTCATTGTGTTAGTTTAGTGTTTTTTTTCATTTCTTTAGCATAATATTTATTAATTTCTTTCTTGCTAGGGAATAATGCAGTTTTTTTCTCAAGAATTTTTTGCATAATATCACGTCATAATTTATAATGTCTACAAACATCAATTCTAATTCAGAATAGTTATAATTCTCCTCTATATTTCACATATCCTTTTTAGTGTTTTGACGATACGTATATTAAATTAAATTTCTTTAACAATGGAATGGAATGGACGTGATGAATTCAAAGGGAAAATCCGTAGAGGTGTGTATACTTTTAATAGATGTTACAAGAAATATTTGCAAATTCCTAGAATGTAGTTTTAATATTCAAGCAGACTTTTGTCATATTGCTATGTTGTCTGGTTTCACTCACACTTTTGTTTCATGTGTATATTAAGTTTTCTATATTACTGGAACTCGGTACTGTGTTGTTAATTTCTATCCACTAAATGAATAAATGCATAGTACAGCGTGTCCCTAAAGTCTGGTAATAGTCTAGTAAAGCGTGACTCTAAAGAGTAGTAAAGTCCTGACTTATTGCATATAGTCAGTAGATATTTCAGCCATCAAACTATACCACATTAAAGGGAAAACCATTTTTTCTTTAATGTTTGGATCCTCAAATGTGAAACCTGTGAAACAGGGCAAGGGTCCAAAATGGTGATTTCACTCGTATTTTCAGAGTATTCTGTCAGGAGTAATAACTTCATGAATTTTTCGTTTTTTCTTCAAAATTTGGATTTTCAAATGCTGGGCAAGTGAACTACGTGAATATTGTCAGGTATTTAAATGACAATTTCACTCATGTTTTCATTATATTCTGATAGGACTAAGCTGCTCGGTTCTGCCTATTTTCTTATTTTTCCTTTCAATGGAAAACACAATGTTTTAGGTTACTTATTCATTTTGAGGCATTAGTATTATTATTTACGAATTTTATAGTGCCTAGAAATGCCTATTTCACTAAGAAATGTCTATTTTGTTTTTAAATGTCTAAATGTTGCCTATTCTCGTATTTATTGATCAAATTAAATAATCCTTAATCAAAAAGTTAAAAAAGTGTTTTTTTTAATTTTCAGAGTACAGTAAAATCGATCTATTATCGATAAACCCATGTTCCGTTTTACTGCCCCACAATGCGGATATATTATATTATGAAATACGAGCAAAATCATTGATAATAGTCGAGTTATTTTGTATTATTGGAATTTTTGAACAACTGTTTTTTATTCAAAAAACTTCAAATTTCCTCTTCTTCCTTCAACCTTAAAAACTTTTCTTAAAAATTGATCATAAGGCGTATTTCCTCAGGAGTACCTCAGGGATCCGTGTTAGGGCCGCTGTTCTTAATTTATGTGAATTACTTATCACGCGAACTTAGAGAATGTAGTCATCATATGTACGCGGATGATCTGCAAATTTAAATCTCCGGGAAACCGTCACAGGTAGCAATGCTAATAAATAAATTAAATAATGAGCTCTCACCTGTAGTAAAATGGTCAATGGAAAACGGATTCAATTTAAATCCTACAAAATCATAAACCATCATAATTGGCTCTTCTCCAATGCATAAGAAACTTGAATTTTATCTATTCCTGATGTGTTTATAGGCAATGTTGTAGTTCCTTGTCATTCACAAGTGAAAAACTTGGGCTTAAATTTTGATGATCATCTAAGCTGGAAATACCAGATCCGAAATGTCAGTCGCAAGGTTTATGCATCTTTGAAATCCCTTAGATCAGTTAATTAAAGAAGTCGTGTACATTTTCTTTAAAAAAAGAATGATGTTTGCGGAACTTATGCTTGAACTGAATGCAAATTATTAAAAATCTCTAAAACCGCTACAAATTTGTTCTTCGAAATTTTTCATGCATTGTACAAAGAACGTTTGAAAGAATGGCGCAGGTCTCATTTTCATTCAATTCTTAGAAAAGATACAGTTATATGGAAAATTATTTAATTTTGGGTTTACGAGAGTTGATCGAACTGAATATCGAAGTTGATAAGTTGTGTCCTCTGCGTTTTGTTTGTTTGTTTGTTTTTCCTACTTTGTTTCCAAGGTACCGGAACGCCGTTCCTTCGCGTTCCGCCGGAAATCAAGCTCTGAATAGAAGTAACAACTTCATGCTTTTTCCCCTTCAGTTCTTGTAAAATTGTCCGTAGTACCCTTGAGTTCATTAGATCATCTGAGAAAACTGATGGCTGTTGTGGACCGCTTCAAAGTAGGAAAGCATATTAATGGCAATGTGGGGGGTCATCAGCCGTAATTGAAAGTGAGAGCGGTGAAAGATGGCGACTTACAGGAGTGCGTACTGGATGGATTTGAGTAAGAGCACACACTTGCTACGCAGGCATATCATGGAAAAAGACTACGACTAACGTTTTTAAACACTTATTAACATTTTATATTTCACAACATTTATATTTCGGTTAACCCATTGCAACACACGTAATGTTTGGTGGTGTCGAAGTTCGTCAGCTTTATCCTGGGTCCACCATGCCAGCCGCGGTCTTCCTTTGATGACTGCTGGATGGGCCGTATTAGGAGTAAGATCAGCTCATCTTTTAACTCTTTAAGGATTATAGTGAGGACGAAGCGGGGACAGAAGAATCTCAACGCGATCCGTGACCCCTTAATAGGGTGCTGCTGCAGCATTTCTCTGAAGGGAACAGGGAACCACTTAAGTCACTGAGCAGAGTAGTACATGATTATTTTTGCTAATTTAATGTGGCGCTTGATTTTGATTTATTTAATCAAAATAGTAGAAGCTGTATGTGACGTATGGAGGAGGAGTCATCTGCGCACTTTTGAGTTCCAGAGTCCTTTCCCAATATTTTAACTACAAATAATTGAAAGATGAATAAAAGTTTAAAAAATAAAATATAAAAAATATTTAATATATCAACACCTGCTTCCCGCAGATATTTTCATATAAAATATTTTTATTTGTGCTACTCATGTTCATAATAAAAATAAATTTCATACATATAACACAGTTTTCTGGCTCGTCCATCCTTGAGGTAAGAAAGTTATGAAAAGTAGTTATCTAATAAAAATAAATACTTTTTTTACAATGTGCATGTTGGTTTACTATATTACGTTTAATTATCATCAATGTGATGAATCGAGTTGCAATTCATTTTGGAGGAAAAGAAATATCAGAGCGTTTCACCACTGCAGTTCCCAAAGAACAAGTTTCTCCGGAATTCCTCGAAAAACAATCTAGAAGGATTCTGATAAAATACTGCCAATCGACGTGTCTTGTCACGAGGAATCGAGTTGATATTGATCACTTCTATAGAAGCCTTCACACGTGTTTTGAGCATTCTGTAAAGTTTTGGAACATGGTCAGTTCCCGATCAGTAGACGCCGCTAATGACACTTTCGTTACCCTGATTCGTGGAACGGAAAAAGTTAAATTATGAGTCGCGGACACATGGCCACTTGCAGGTAACCCGATTATTAAGTGTAGCATTTTAATGTCATGACAATCCTTTTTTACTTGTCTAAGGTCGCTTTTTAACTATGAAGGTCATGTAGCGTCCACTGTAAGTAACATCGAAGGCAACGGTAACTGTATACGAACACTCACAAACATCCATGCCCCGGCAGGGATTCGAACTCGCCACCTTTCAGGCACCAGACAGCTACGGCTCTTCAGCTTTAAGGAACTTGGCTAACCAGGCCGGTGACAATCTTTGCTAACTCGAAGAAAGCAAATCTAAACTTCCACTTTCTGAAAATAATTGTAATTGAAAAGACTTGAAAATCCAATTGCAAGCTCTCAGTCCCACCCCTCCCCTCACACATCGAAAATCGAGAAGTGGCAGGCCTGCGAGCAAATAAGCGACTGACGATGCCGGCTTCTCCTAGGGGGCGCGTGCAGTTTGCCGCCTGATTTACGTTGTGGTAAAAGTCAGGGAAATGCCTGCAATTAACAGGAAATGTCGAGGCTGTAAATAGCACTTGGAGGGAGGGGCGAATGCGGGGGCGCAAACGCGATACGATTCATCATCCTCGAGAAAGAAAAATTATAAGGGCTCCCGCACCGAGGCATTCCAGGGCAGGCAAGGGGTCGGCGGCACGGGAACGCCCCATTTATATCTTATCACGGCCGCGTGCAGCCCCCGCCTGGAAATTGACCCGCCCCCGAGCGAGAGGTCGTTAATTCGCAATGGGATCAGAAATCGAAAGAAGGCTTTCCGCCCAGTCAGCTGTCTAATGGCGGATCGCCCCTCATTAATACTTGATAGCAACATGTTGAATAGTAAATAGTAGATGAAAATTGTAGTATGATTAACGCTGAATGAATGGGCGCAGAAAAACATGTCAGTTGTTAAGACGAAGAAAAAAGAAGGAAAATAAGAAAAACCCTGCACAGATATTGTATCCGTTGAATTCTACATCGTAATGTTGCATTCACAGGAGCAGCCAGCAAATAACTCTTTTGTTTATAATGGAAAGAAATATACCTCCTGTGGTTGTGTGTGGTTGATAGTCAAGAATAGATTCTTCTTAGAGCGCGAGGTGCTAGGTCGTAGGTTCAATTCGGGTACTTAAGACCGGGTAGTTAAAAGATAACCTTCAACTACTAGAGGAAACGTTACGTACGACATGATTAATGGTTCACAATGGCGATGGGTAAACCATCTGAACAAGCTAATCGTGTAAATATAAACGTTAAGATAGGCAATTTCAATCTCAGTATGAAGTATAATTGTATAAAATGTAAACCTATATTTATATATCTGTCTTCTAATTTCTTCTTTGTTTTCGACTCGAGCTATAAATCGGAATTTTTAATTCCTTCCCCCTTGCCCTTATTAGTTTTTGTCATCATTGATGCGTTTCATGGTTGTCATTTTAGAGACGCATTCTTTATGAAGTTTTTCATCTTTACATCTGAGACTCGGATAAGATAAAAGACAGAGATGCATAGCGAATAACGTCACATGCGAAGTGTGCATTGTTTTGTCACTTAGTATTGAGCTTCCTCGTGATAGTTCCATTTCAAAACCGTGTTCTCGAAATAGTATATCAAGAAAGCCTGACAGGCTTGGTTCATAAAAACCATTTCAGATAGTTTTCCTCCTCCATCCAAATGTCACTTACAGACTTTATTGCGTTTGACATTAAATAAAAACACAGAACTCCTCGAAGACTGGTTTTGACTGCTGGCGTGCGAATTTCGCCGTAGTCGTTGGTTCCTCATTGATTTCAAAGTATTGTCGGGCCTTGACACTCTTGGCGATTCCTTCTGCCGATGAGCCTCGTATTTATTGTGCAAATAAATTATTGTGTAAATAAAATAAATAAATGAAGAAACTATTAACACATTAATCTTTGGGATTTTTAAAAATATGCAATGGATTATAAACTGATCAGTTAATGATGTTTTGACAATAATTATATGTTTGTAATTATGGAGAAATGTCGGCTTATTTATTTTACATAGTACGGAAGAAGAATTGCAAGTAACACATTCGAAATTCTTCATGTTTAGAAGAAATTCATTCAAGCCTTTTTGTGGAAGGACAGTGTATATCCTTGTTTGCATAGGTGTAACGACAGAAGAAACATAACAGTAGCTTCTGAGCTTCTGATGTCCAAACATAGATTTTCTTCTAAAATAAGAAAATGCCGTAATGATTTTCTATAACGAGTGTGTCGGGAGCAAAAAAGAGATTTCAGAACCACTGTATAAAGACCAGTAAATACGTATTAGTATACGTATATTATTAATATTAATAATAAATAATAGTAAGGTTTGGCTTTGACACGGAATACAATGGCTTTGACAC
Source organism: Teleogryllus occipitalis (assembly GCA_011170035.1). Classification (NCBI taxonomy): domain Eukaryota; kingdom Metazoa; phylum Arthropoda; class Insecta; order Orthoptera; family Gryllidae; genus Teleogryllus; species Teleogryllus occipitalis. The sequence goes on along the minus strand of BLKR01004942.1, from coordinate 73,257 downwards.
GGAATACAATTCATTGTCTTTTTTAAAACTTCGCAAGGTAGGGTGCAGTAACTTCAATAATCTAAACTGAAAACATGAATACTGTTGATCGTTATTTGTAAAACAGATTATCTTCGTGAAAAATACTGTAAAGGTGCTTAATGAAATTACATTTTTTACTTTTATTACGAGAAGGTAAACATGTTTTCTCGCCTGTAATAGAACATTAAACTTGAAAGGCGTTACCTGGTTGTACGATGTTCGAAATCGTTCAACACCCTTGCACGATGTACAGCCAGGGAATTTAGGTCGGAATTCTTTTAACGCCTTCTTACCGTGATAAATCACTTTGCCGTTTTCCCTTCTTATTTTGTTGTTTCGAGCTTTCTTTCCGTCGTTATCTACCGCACATCTTATCGGGCAGATCTTGAGATACGAGGCCATGAGGACCGCATGGAGCCTAGACATTCTGGCGCGGAGGTAGTTAGGCTGTTATGGCGCAAAGGAGATGGGAGACGGAGATTGTACTATAACGTAGGACCTGCGGACGCCGAGTTGGCTACGACCCTCCTGACCTGTGGTGACCCCCCGTGAGGTTGGCGGTCACGCTCCGTTTGACTCTATCTCGGACCAACTTTCTTCAAGGTGATGGTGTGCGAAATTTTCCTCCAGTCTGAGGACACTACTATTACCTACCTTGAAGTCGATTTGATTATTAAGTAAGAAAAGGTTTTAGTATTTAATACCAAACAATTTTGAGAAAAGATAAACCGTTATTTTTATAATATTGTTTCAATTTCTCTAATACGAATTCGAACGTTCGTTTTTCCTCTGCGTTCAATTCGTAGAATGTTTCCTACTTGACCTAAAAATAAAATAACTATGAAAAAATTATTGATGTATATAATGCCATTTACTTCTGCAGCCAATATTAGATTTTAAAATACATAAACTACGGAAAGACACCAAAGGATATTTATTAAACAGGAAAGCGAACTATTGTAACAAGTTTTTAAGAATGTGGTAATTTTTTTAACTTGTTGCGTTTACAATTGACGCAACGCGTCTCCAAGCCCCTGGGGGGCGTTGAGTTGCTTGCGCTTTTGGAGTAATCCTCTATTAATTACAGCGCTTTTAATTTAGGAGTAATCTCCCGTTAATATTACGTCCGTCACGTCTCGTCGCAGTCAGTTGTCAAGAGGACCGCCAGGTAGCATCTCCGCGTACACGCCTCCCACCACGCGCTCCCGCGTCTCTACTCAGCGGCCAGAATTGGGAAGGAATAAGGATAGGGGTAGGGCTAAGGACGCTTCACAGGGGGTTAGACTAGCCCATGTGAATCAGCCAAACTCGTTTTGTTGGAGCACATTTCACGTGCGATTTCACGGGAATCGAATCCGAATCTCCTTGGTGATAGGCGAGTGACTTCACTCTGCGCCACGAGATGACAAAGGTGATTAAGTAACTAAAGAAAAATATTAATTTGTGTTTTGTTTTCGTTTATTTATTAATACGCAAGAATTGATGTACAAACACCTAGAAATTAAATTAAATTCTGATTGTAATCTGTAATGATGAAATATTGTGTAATTGGCAGGATGTTGTAGTATAATGTTTTTACAGGAGCTATAATATTATAAGCTACTTAATCATTCTTGATTTATTGTTAAGATTTGTAACTTGCATAATTTGACGTTCCTTCTGCATATTTGTATTAAGCAGCCATATTTTTAACAAAATAAATACTCATTTAAGTTCAATTTTTTAAAGATGAAAATGTATTTGTGAGTTGGCAGGACGCATATAAAAACCTCTCCGATTAGGCCGTTTGTTTTTCAGCCCTTATATTAATGTCACGCATATGTAGGTAATAAAACGCTTCATTAACTTCACGAACATATTACATTGGATGGCATTTAATTTTCAACGTCTCTTTTATATTATTATTTAGTAGAACATGCGTAATAAAGTATCAATGCAAGATAATATCATGTTTATACACTGTAAGTGCAATAGGATCTGCCGTCAAGACCACTCAAGCAAACAAACGATATGAAACGCCAACCGAAAAAAATACAATTGAATCATCTTGAGTTTTAAAACGGTTAATCACTCTCAATGTGGTAGTGTGGAGCATTTCATTTTCACCCTAAACTGTAAAAAAAGGAACCACGAGTTTTCATCTGCAAAACTCATTATTTAATTGAAACAAACTGCGTAGTAGTCATTCATTACGCAGGTCCGCGGGGCGCCTGGCGCGGCCCGCCTTCGGGCTCAAAAAGCGACTAATCCCTGCGTCCCCAGGGGCCGGCCCTCCGCCCCGCAAGTAGCGCTGTGTCAATTAGCGCAGTTTGACCCGCGCGCCCGATTGCCCGCGGCACGCGATCGATCAGTATCGGTTACGTCACCCCGAAAATTGCGTTAGGGCGCAACGCCTCGTCCGACCAAGCGCGCGCCGCCCGGGTTGAGCTCCGAGCCAGCATTGTCGCTGTCTCTGTAGCAGTGCTGACCACAAGGGACTAGGGTTCTAGTCCGGACGCGGACGGATATTTCGGCATCAGCTGTATAGCTGGGTAGAATTCAGCCGCTGCAGCGCGCGGTTTGGAGGAAACTTCTAGCGACCGGCTGCTCTGATCGGTGGTTTTCCATTGTGGTCTTCGATCAGCACTGGCGAATGCCGGAGCATTACCGTAACAAAGGGGACTCGGACCGAGTGTGATCTTTGCTTCATCGTACCCTCTCGGTCCTAGGTTCGAGTCCTGACGGCGGCAGGATTTTCGACACTAGCTTTTTCAGCTAGGTCGAATTTAGTCGCTGTCTGGAGGAGAATTCTAGCGGCCGGCTGCTCTGATCGGTAGTTTTCCGTGGTTTCTCCGATCAACACCAGGCGAATGCCGGAGCAGTACCCTACCGAACGGGCCACGGACCGTGCGCTATCTGTCCTTACACACACACTTACACCAACATGCACTACACTACCACATATTCCAGGAGACCGGTCGGGAACTTAGAGCTTATCCCGACTGGAGCGGAGCCCCGCTGGTGGGAGAGTCCAGGTTAGGGGGAAACCCCATTAGCTGACGGATGGTCGGCGCCGAATCTCGCCAACCAGCGGAGGAAGATCACCGCCATCATCCGGGAAAAACATGCACTACACTAACGGGACTAATGACCGAAGCAGTTGACGCGTCCGGAAACATGAAAAAATCAATCAATCAATCGTACCCTCTCCCCTCACGTATGCACTGACACTACACTACCACACATGTCGGGAAACCAGGCGGGAAGTGTTTGTCCTGGGTGGGGCGCGGCGCCCCACTGGGGAGATACCTAGCGGTTGATATCCACGCAAGATAAGTGCAGGTTCACGCCGGATTTTACCGCCCGTTGGGGACGGAATCACCACCAACTCTCGGGATAAAACATTCGCAACACAAAGGCGACTAATGACTATAGCAGTTAACGTGCCCAGAAACATCAATAAATCAATCAGTCATTCATCAAACGCGCGTCACAGCTAGTGGCGTGAGTCGAGTTCGGAGGCCTAAACAGAATAATGTAATTGATACGGTGCTTTCCGCAGACGTAGGCACACGCCACGAGAATGTGCATGACGTCGGTGCTGACGCAGTCTGTTCAAGGCCAATGCGCTTGCTGTTTACGTTAGAGCAGTTATGTTAAGGTAGTTGCCACTACTGACACTCATAGCATGGATGGCATAATGAAACCTCCCATCTATACAGTTGACAAATTCGCTTGGAGAGAGCGATGGTGAAAGCGGCTCTGGAGCTTACACGTGAGATACGATTCAGCTACAATTACAAAAATGAATTATATTACGTTTGTTGTTGATTTTGTTGTGGTTGTTGTTGTTATGCTTATTACGCTTATATTTGCTGTTTTCATAGAATCAGAATGTTTCTTACGAAAGAAAATATTTTGTCAAGCACGTTGCTGCAGGTTTTGACATCGTCCTCCCTGTATTACGCTGCGGATGGCGATTAATACTGCTAACCTCTAGCTCTAAGTAAACAACGGAACACCATCTCGCCAAAGAACAGTAAAGTATACGTCACACGGAGGGCTCGTTGCAATGCAGTTGTCTGCCTAGTCTCTACCTACTTATCTGTTCATTCGGAAATTCTCATATTCTACATTACCTGTGATCATTCGCAGATTCGCGTTTCAATCCCTGCGCCATCATATTCGCTAAATTGCTGCTATTTATCTTCGATGAACATTCTTTGGACGCCGGCATTATCCCCTTACAGTAAACTGGACTTTGGTCAATTCTTTAGATCTTTATTCCACAGCCTGTTGCATGTGATCGGAATCTCAACACTCATTTTCCCCTCCAACACAAACTAGGCAGTTGAGTACTTCGTGTTTCCGTGCGCATTAACTGCCAAGGTCATTAGTCTCATCAGTGTAGAGCGTGTTTTATCACAAGAGTTTCCGCTGATTTCTCTGCTGGATAGTGAGATCCGACGTCGACCTACATGTCTGCTTCCGGTATTTTTCATATCCCGGTATCTGTCACCAATGGGGCATCACCCCTGCTGGTAGAAGCTCTATGATCACTACAGGTGTGGTAGTGTAGTGCATGTAAGTGTAAGTGTATGTGAGGGGAGAGATAGAACAAGGAAGAGGAGGGAAAGTTAGCGCGCGATCTGCGGCCTGTTTGTTAGGGTACTGCTCCAGCATTTGCCCTGTGTTGATTGGAGAAACCAAGGAAACCTATCAATCAGAGCAGCCGACCGCTCGAATTCTTCTAGTTTTCCGTGGTTTCTCCGATCAACACCAGATGAATGCCGAAGCAGTACCCTACCAAACGGGCCACGGACCGCGCGCGATCTGTCCTTCCTCTTCCTTGTCCTATCCTCTCCCCTTACACACACACTTACACTAACATGCACTATACTACCACATTCCGGGAGACCGGCCGGGAGCTTAGAGCTTGTCCCGGCTGGGGCGGTGCCCCGCTGGTGGGAGAGTCCTGGTTAGGGGGAAACCCCACTAGCCGACGGTAGGTCGGCGCCGGATCTCGCCATCCAGTGGGGGAAGATCACCGCCATCTCCGGAGAAAAAACATGCACTACACTAACGGAACTAATGACCAAAGCAGTTTACATGCCCGACCAAATCACGACAAAATCAATCAATCAATAAATCTAATTCTTCTCCAGACAATGGCTGAAGTCGACCGACGCCATCTAGCTAGTGTCGAAACTCCTGCCACCGTCGCGGTTCGCACCCTAGGACCTCCCGGTCAGAGAACCTCTTACGATAAGGACGACTTGTACTTAAAGGATATGAAAGGACTCTAATTCTTTTATCTAGAGGTGTTGTTTATTTTTCTAGAGTTCGACAGTTTAACATTCACTAAGAGAGAATACAAGTTATGCTAATTAATGTATATTTCATTGATACAATCAAACTTGTCAACATTGAAATGGAGAGTGTAAAACTACAATCTGGTGCCAACCAATCCCAGTCTCGCCTTCACCGCAGAAAATGTGGTCACCGAAAATTCAGTAGATTTTCTTGTGCTTGCCTTTATGTGCTTCTCTTGTGTAACCTCGTTTTCACTTTTCTTCCCTTTCCTCGATTCCTCTTCTCCGTTATAGCATTTATTCTTCAAACTTTATCCACCACTTTCTTTAATTTCATTGCGTACATTCCCCAGAGGGTAGCATAGCGGTAGTTCAGAACCCAATAAACATAATTTTTATGATAATCTTCATCACCAAAGTCATCTCCACTTAATTGTTTATTGCCATTATTATCATTATCATCACCTACCCTTCTTTTAGTAATCTCTTCACACAGTAGCCAAAGGTTTTCTTACAATCATTTCTGCTCGCCATTTACATGATTGTCATCATTTCCAATGCCACCATTTTCACTTATTTCCTTCTTAATTTTCATTACTAACATAATAGGCTTCATCTCCTCTACCGTCACCTTACCAGTTTCTTTGTATTTTTGCAGAGTCGGTAACTCCAAGAGCCTCGTTTTTTCCCTGTCACCGTCTCACTCTAGCCCCAGGACGCTGTGCCCACCAGCCTCCAGCATCTGGCTTCTTCTCACGGTCGTTTCACACCGTCACGTCCAGTGCCCTGCTGTGCCCCGCCCCGCACCGCCCCGCACCGCCTCGCACCGTACCGCACCGCCCCGCACCCCCCCGCACCGCCCCGAACCGCCCCACCCAGCCCCAGCGCACACCGCTCCATCCCATCCCACCTCTCCCCGCCACGCCTCACCGCGCCCCCTTCTCTATGACGCCTCGCTCCGCTCTGCCCCGCCCCGCCCTCCCCGAACGCTCCACCCGCCACGATCAGTTCAGCCCACTCTGCCCCACCGCGCCCCTCCCTACCCGCTCTTTGCTGCTTCCTTGCTTCTTCTCATCCCAATCTCCGCCCTACCAGCGCCCTCCCCACCCTGGTCTTCAGTGCCTATCTCCTCCTCCCCCCTCCACGTCTCTCAGCCTGCTCTCGAGCTCCTCGCTCGACGCCGCTTTTCCTTCGATTTATGCGAGGGGCTGTGGCGCACGTGCTCCCCGGAAGGGTGTCTTTTAATTAAGGGGCGGGGGTGATTTGTCGACGGCCACCACGGGACAAGAATGGTTTAATTGAAAATATTTTGTTATATTTTATGACGTAATTATGTTATGATTTATGCTAATACGTTTATGAATATGAACAAGGGAAGTGGTGTAAAATTATTTGTGGTACCTATGTAAATGTCAATGATATTTATTTCTCGACAGCATCGGGAAACAATTATGGTTCTTGTTTGTCACTAAAATATACGATAACGCGTTTCCCGGCCAGAGCGTGAATCATGGATTCATAGAAATATATCACGAGGGGGACGATAAGATTTTTTATGTTGCTGTACCTCTGGGTGTCGTGATAGACGACCGTAGTTATTTTGCTGATCGAACTGCGTGCGAGGTCGGGGAGGGAGGGACGGAGGTTTTGATGGCAGAAACGTGAAATGGGTGGGGCAGGGGGGGCGCTTCATTCACACACGCTGCTCGATTTCCGGGTATTCGGAGAACGAATGGAAGCCAGTGTGCGCCTCGGCGTTGGCGTAGCTGGTGCTCGTATGCCCAGGGCCGCTCTTGGAGTATGCTGCGCTCGACCAAACTGAACCAGACGTCGTGGTGAACGACGAGAGGAATGCGCTATGAGACTCGGATGTTAACTGATTTTTCGTTTTTAGTGCTTGTCAACGCAGCACAGCCACGATCTCAGTCAAGAATATGTAGGCAGGTTCCTCCGCACGAAGTTAATTGAATGTTCTTCCTCCTTTTTTGATTGATCGATTGATTGATTAGTGATTCCAGGCGCATCAACTAATAAGGAAGTTAGTCCCGTAAGTGCAGTGCATGTTTTATCGCGGAGTTAGCGGTGATCATTCTCCGCCAGATGGCGAGATTCGGCGCCGAAATACGTCGGCTTGCGGGGATTTTCCCGAGCAGGAATCTGCCACCAGCGGGGCTCCGCCCCAGCCGGGCCAAGCTCGAAGCTCCAGCCTGGTCTCGCATCAAGTGTGGTAATGTAGTGCACGTGAGCGTGCACAGGATTCCCTCCCGTGTGAAAGCGAGGGACGAGGATAGAACAAGGAAGAGGAGGCAAAGATCGCAGGCGGTCCGTGGCCCGTTTTATTAAGGTTCTGCTCTGGCATTCGCCTGTTCATTCGCCTGTTGATCGGACAAACCACGGAAAACTCTCGATCAGAGCAGCCGGCGGCTAGAATTCTCCTCCAGACAGTGGCTGAACCCGACCCAGCTGCCCAGCTAGGGTCGAAAATCCTACCACCGTTGTCATTCAAACCTTAGGACCTCTAGGTCAGAGGCACTGAAGTGATATCATTGGTGCGCTAAGCCACCTTTGCCGGTTTCTGCTTTTTGCACATCAGCATTTTTCTATTATTCTAGAATCACAATTATTTGTATATTTATAATAATAAAATAATAATTCGATATATTTTTAGAGGTTATATTGTTCCGATTTACCTCAGAGTACTTCTTTGTATTTTGAGCATTTTTTAGGAGCCAAATAATGCTGATGTGGAAGCAAATCTTTGAATGATGAAATATTATTTTAAAAATTCTTTTTATAAAGAATACAAATAGTTTTGATACTGATATGTCATTATTCAAGAATTCGCTTCCAGCATCATTTGAATTAAAAAAAATGCTAAAAAATACAAAGAAGTACTTTGAGATAAATCGGAGCAAAATAAATTCAATACAACTTACATGAGAGTGAATAACAAAGACGTTCATTAACTTTCTGGGCATCTAAGCAAGAGGCGGTTTAAAAATTTAGCCATCGATATGTTAATACTATTAAATGGAATTATGGTGACAACCTATTTGTTTGCCTGATACCATTCTGGATAATGCCAATCATCTTGAGTATGTTAACTACAAAAACATAATTTATCTAACTCACAATTTATATCAACTGTGTAAGAGGGACCAATTGTCGTTAATTTTTAATTAGGTCAATCTTGGCACTTGTCATCAGATTTCAGCAATGCTTGGTTAGAAGATTGAAATGTTCGTGTACGTGAACGGGATGCTGGAAATGGTAGTTAAATGAGTTTGAATAGCTTGGGGATTTCCAGAATTCCTCTAAAGTGCTTGCAGCATTTCACAGCGCGCAGGGCGACAAACATGTCTGCTACCGATGGCTGGCCGCCCCGCTCCCCCGAGCGACTGCAACCGATGGCTCAGCCCCGAGCGCCCCACAGCCACTGCAACCGACGGTCGGTCGCCGCTCGCCGGATGGTATTGAGCTTCACACTTGCAGCCGGCGAGGCAAGCGCCTTCGTAGACGAGGCTACACCCAGCGAACTGCCGAGCGCTCGTTAGGCAAAATCCAGGGCGGCATTCCGCTGTTTTTTTCACAACATGCAGAGCTCTAGTGTTTACCTAAACTTTTCGCACACTGTATCGGACTCTTTCAATTTCAACGAAAAGTTCTCACCGAAACAAACCGGCATTTATACCATGATAAATGAGGTATTAATATACCTAATAGAATCAAATGTCAAATAAAAGGTTTTGTAAATAAAAAATAAACAAGTCAAAAATGCATGCAATGAATATACCAGTACAATCTAAGATGATTTCATCATCGATAGAAGGATCCAAATGAATTTTAATTATCTATATTTATTTAACCATTTACTATTTTTACCCAGCCATTAGACCATCCCTTATCCGTCCGATACAAACCACAAAATACGTAAAAGAGTAGACTGCTGTACGTGTTTAGCGTCTTCAAGTTCTCATCGAATTGGTGACATTTTCCCCAAGAAAATTCTTGCGAGATCGCACCGCGCGACGCGCTGATAGCCGCTGATAGCCTGCGCATCTGCGCAATGCGGTGGCCGAGTCGCGCTCCCGCTTCGCGCGCGTATCGAGTGACGCTGATGCCAGCACCTGCGCGCGGGCTGCGCGAATCGCAACGCAAAGGGGGTGCACACGCGACCACGCCCCTTTCCGTGCTTTTTTTAAAGTCCTGGCTCTTTAATTCGCGAATACGTTCTGCATGTGTAGCCCCGTAGTGGCGTCGGAAATGGAATGGAGGAAAATTCTTCTTTAACATAGTCATCTTCAGTTGTAGTTAGACATTGCGTTTTATTCCCTTTGGCCAGGGGTTCTTCGCTGTTAGGTCCTCAGGATTCTCGAGCAGTCACCCATCCAGGAATCCGCGATGTGTCGATGCTTAACCTCCGTGACTTCACGGAGCGTAGTTTAGCAATTCGGCTGGCGACGCCGGCTAGCGACGCTTCTTGCGTGAACGAGAAAAAGCTCCGTAATACAATGGCTTCATTGTTTCCAAAACTCTTATTATGCTCACCTTGTCACTAATGAATTTCCATTGCTGTATTCCTTTTTGTTTTGCTAATTTATTTGAATTTCCCGTATTGTATTAAATAGAAATTAATATTAGGCTATATGAAGTAATTTATATTACTATTATCAAATATACGGATAAATTGACGGAAAAGTAAGCAGCCTCTGGCTATTTGAGAGTTAGAAACGGTTTAGTTCTTTTTCATTTCCCTTATCAGATGTTGGCACTATGTTCTCATATTCAGTGCGTCACTGCTTACGGCACAGCTGATTATTGTATTGACCTGCAGATTATTAAATTCCGCAGATCATAATGAAAATCGGACCTACGTCTTATTACTAAGCGACATTTTCACAATAAATTTAAAAACTGTAAAAAAATTAAAGCAGATTTTGAAAAAAATCATGTTGGCGTATTTATCTTAATTGTCTCGGTTTTAGAACAAATTACCCGAAAATTACACACACTGAAAATAATGTAAGTATGTAATAATGTAGCCAAAAATTACACACTCCGAAAACCCTCTTTCCAATATATAAAGTTTTAGAATTTGGTAGATTTTTTCTTTGTTTTATTTAAGTGATTAATAAAGCACATTGAAAGTCGGACTTCAAAGTGATGTGATTCGAATCCATGTATGTTAGGCAGGTTGTACATGTGTTTCAAAAATTAGTTAGCTGTCGAAGAGCGTTATTTTCATTTCATTTTGAAAATTGATGCTTAAGAAATCACAAGCTTTCATAATTTGAGATATTAAAAACAAATACATTGGGCAGTGTTGATTAAGCAACGCGCGTCGAGGGCAGCGGGTAGCATCCGAGGTGTCGTGCCACGTGGCGGAGGGGCGGTGGCGAGGCGCCTTGCTCCGTTCGCACCCCTCCACACGGCGCCGCGTGAACGATTCCACTCGCGCGCGCCAGGGCAGGCGCCTCCCTTCTGGCGCCTTATCGGGTGGCCGCGAGCGCCAGCGACAACGCCCCGATGGCGGTGGCGGAGGACGGCAGTAGCAGTGGAGGTGTTGGCGGAGGAGGTGATGAAGGTGGAGACGGTGGCGAAGGAGGTGGTGGCGAAGGAGGTGGTGGCGGCGGAGGCGGTGGCGGCGGAGGCGGTGGTGGCGGAGGCGGTGGCGGAGAAGGTAATGACGGAGGTGGAGACGGTGGCGAAGGAGGTGGTGGCGGCGGTGGCGGTGGCGGCGGAAGCGGCGGAAGCGGTTGCGGCGGTGGAGGCGGTTGCGGCGGCGGAGGCGGTTGCGGCGGTGGAGGCGGTTGCGGCGGCGGAGGGCGGTTGCGGCGGCGGAGGGCGGTGGCGGTGGCGGTGGCGGTGGCGGTGGCGGTGGCGGAGGCGTCTGCGTTTTATATTGCAATTGCTTCCCGCGCAGTTGCTATCTCTTCAACGTGCGCTGCTTTGCGCACGTTAGAATCGTATTTGTAGACAATCTGTGTTTTGCTCCAGGGTGTTTGTGATATTGTGATTTCTGCGTAACGAACTTATCTTTATAGTCATACTTGTATGAGGAAATATTTACAAACGTTTTTGTATTTTCTCATGAGCATTATTCATTTTAGCAATGCCACGATTGTTCACGTTTATTTCTGTATGTTCATAGATATGAAACGTGAAACAATTGGTCTGAAGTTCAAAGTAATGGCCTGCAGCAGGAAAAATGCTGTTGGACAAAATCACTCGAAATGGTTTTCCAGAAATTGGCACGATCACTGTTCATGAACAACAAATAAAGTACTCTCGTCTAACACTACACTTAATTATGAATGATTTAATCATAAACAGTCTGCTTTAATAATACAATAATATTGTCTTCTTTGTATATGTTTCATCATTACTTTACGTACAAATAATGTCAAAAAAAGTGACCATTCCATAATCCAACTTGTGAATGCTGAATGCCCTTTCGCTGGACCTTGGTGTAGCTTCACATCAGCTGTGTTCTAGGCAGAGACACGCTGATTAGGAAACTTCAGTAAGTCCAGTATGAGAATAGGCTGAAGTCATCAAATATTTGTATTTTGCAGTCAAAATTGAAACCGTGTAATTTTCTCTGGATATTTTCCATAATGTTGAGTTTCTAACGAAACCATAGACATCTCTCACCTAATCGGAGGCTGCATCGTTGTTTTTTTATTGTCTGCACATGCGAAATTTAATAAATATATAAAACATTTAATATTTCTTAAAGTATGTTACATTTTATTAGTATTATACCGCTACTTTCAATATGTTTGAAAAAATTGGTAAGCATCTCAACATATTATGATCAAGTTAAATATTCTTCTTTATCAATAATGAAATGAAATTCCTCGCTTTAGATACGCCAGATTTGTTCTTGTGACCTTTATCAATAATGTAGTTTTGATTTCAATTTTTTTATTGCTTCATAATTATATCAGCAACCTTTGATTTATCCTCATCAATTTTGTGAAGAAGGGAACACAGAGCAGTCAAATGTATTATTGTGCGTTAAAACAAAATCATTCCATTATTAGTGCTCTTACGTATTGGCAAACTGTGAAAGAAAAAAATTGATTTGATGGAAATTATATTCATAAAAGTAAAGGAAACAAGTAGGCCTATTTAGAATTGTCTTCGACAAGTAATTCATGTCATATTATTTGATATATTTGAGACTAATATGGAAGATAATCATCGACCAGAACTTACCATTAGCACATTATATTATTTTTATCAATTTTCTTTTAATTTCATTTTAGTTTTGGAGTCCTGTCACTCAACCATTGAGTTGAGCAAAATTTGTGTGCTTTACCAGATTCTTCATTCTTCCTCATATTTATTCTCTCGCTGATCTTTCCGTTTTGGAGTACATCGCCCACATCACCGGAAAGCGGCCAGTGGGAAGTAAGTTATTCAGAGCTGCTCTACAGGTTTGTTCATCTCGCAGCCAAAATGGACAAAGGTGGGCCCGATACGACAAGGGCCGGGGAAACAATCGCTGGCGAAAAGCAGGGCCCACCGCAAAGCACATTATCAGACTCCGCGGAGGAAACTGGGAAGGGCAGAGCGAAACGGGGAGAAGGGAGGCGGAGCGGAGCCAGGTGCCATAATACGAGGAGGGATGGAGCAGAAGCAGGTGAAAGCGAGCTGGAGTAAGAGCGAGGTGGGGTGGAGCAGGTGGTGTGGAGCGAGTTGGGTGGAGCGAGGCGGGGGCGGAGCGGAGCGAGGGGGGGAGCGAGGCGGGGGCGAGGCGGGGCGGGCGAGGCGGGGGTGGGCGGGGGGGAGAGGCGGAGAAGCAGGCGGGGCGAGGCGGGGGAGCGAGGTGGTGTGGGCGAGGCGGGGCGAAGCGGGCGGGAGCGAAGGCGGGCACGGCAGAAGGTGGGCAAGGGCAGGACAGGCAGGCAGGACGGGCGGTGGAGGCAGAAGGGGGGCGGAGCGAGGCGGGGTGGGGCGGGGCGAGGCGGGGTGGGGCAGGGGGCGAAGGGTGAGGGTGGGGCGGGGGCGAGGAGGAGGGGGCGGGGGCGGGGCGGGGCGGGGCGGGGAGGGCGAGGGAGGGGGCGGGGTTGAGGCGGGGGCGGAGCGAGGCGGGGACGGCGAGGCGGGAGGGGCGAGGCGGGACGGAGCAGGCGGGGAAGCGAGGCGGGACGGGCGAGGCAGGGCAAGCGAGGTGGTGTGGAGCGAGGCGGGCAGCGAGGCGGGACGGGCGAGGCAGGACGGAGGCGGAGGAGCGGGGGGGGAGCGGGCGGCGGAGCGGAGCGGGGAGGCGACGGAGCGCGGGCGGCGAGGCGGGGCGGCGGGGGTGGGGCAGGGCAGCGAGGGTGGGGCGAGGCAGGCGGGGTGGGGCGGGACGGCGGCGGGGGGGCGGGCGAGTGGGCGAGGCGGGGCGGAGCGAAGGCGGGGCGAGAGCGGAGCGGAGGCGGAGCGAGGCGGGGCGGGCGAGGCGGGGAGGCGGGGCGGAGCGGGCGAGGCAGGGCGGGTGAGGCGGGGTGGGTGAGGCGGGGCGGCGAAGGGGTAAAGCAACGCGAAAAGCGACGCGGGGCGGGTGGCGCGGGGGTAAAGGTGGAGGCGGAGCGAGGCGGGGCGGAGCGAGGCGGGGCGGAGCGAGGCGGGGCGGAGCGAGGCGGGGCGGAGCGAGGCGGGGCGGAGCGAGGCGGGGCGGAGCGAAGCGGGGCGGAGCGAAGCGGGGAAAAGCGACGTGGGGAAGAGCGAGGCGGGGCATAGCGAGGTGGGGCATAGCGAGGCGGGGCATAGCGAGGCAGGGTGGAGCGGAGTGATGTGGCGCGTCGTGGAGCGAGGTGAGGCGGGGATAAATGAGGAGAGATAATACAGGGAGTGGAAGCGGGGATGGTCGGAGCGGAGGGTGGAGGTTGCGGCGTGGAGGATTGGCCAGGGCGAAGCGGGTCCGGATGGGGGCGCAGGGAGGTGGGCCCGATGCACACATCGTAGCGCGGGTGGTGGAGCCTGTCGGGCGTGTGGCCGCCATTCAGTACAACAGCACATGTGGCGGAGAGCGGTGGGGCGGAGGGGTGGAGGGGGCGGAGGAGGGTTGTAACGCGGGCGTGGGCGTGGGTCGATATGCGCGGCTCGCGCCCTCCCACGGCTCCAGAACAGTCGAATGCAGGAAGCGGTTCGCTGCCACTGCCGCTGTCGCTGCTGGGCTGAGAGCCCAGGTGGAGTCGCGGGCCCACCGGCGAATTCCAGTGGAATGAGAGGGTAATTTGCAGAAATGGGTTTGTCTGTTACTGAAAGAAACTCACATTGTAAACGTCATGGTGAGATGTACTGAGTCTTAGAATCGCTCTTTTAATATGGTGAATGTTTTTTGGAATAGGAACCTCCTAATAATAAAATGTTCCCGCTCATTTTTAATGGTTCCAAAGACTCAGTGCTTTATAAAGAATTATTCGTGTAAAACCATAATAAATGTTGAATTATTTTAGCTAGACTATGCATGCCCTCCCACTGAGCTACAGATTGACGATAAGATATAATTTCAGATAGTGATTGGGATCATTCTCTACATTATTCGTACATCCGGTATCGCGTGTTTTGTCGCTCGCGGAGTATTGTTCCCCGAAGGTTGATTGTATGATTTCAATTTCCGAGTTTTATGCTGATTTGATTGTTATTTTTTATGAGTTTTCTGGCTACAGTAAAACGTATTTTAATATAAATTACAACCACTTTAATAAATGCTATTGAAATTTCAAAGCAAACGTACAAATAGAAATAACAAAACCTGTCAACATTATGAAAATGAAAAGAAAGGAGAACATGAAAATATAAAGATATTTATTTAGATATTCATTAATAATTAAACATTACTCTGAAAACCAATATCGTGCATGTGCTATTCTTCTTTTCGACTCTGCCAAATACATTCATTGCCGTATCTGTATCTGTCTTTCTCTTTATCAGCTGGCTATCAGAGCATGAAGCGTTGTAATCTTCCAGAAGTTTGGAACGAATCATACATACAACCGTTAAACATACTGATTCGTAAGTAAGTAGTATGCATTGTAGACAAATTTGAATAGTGAATAGTGTATTTACTCACAAACTGAAACGTATACTCATTAATAAATCACCCAATAACATTTAAATTACATAATATTTCATTAGCATTAACTCTTTTGACTGACAATATTGGCTTCTAACTGCTCGAAATCCGGGGCTAAAAAGTTTGGACACATTTAGTTCAATGTAACACATCGCTTAGCATTTCTCTAATGTTAGATTACTATCGATGAGGGGTGAAACTATACGAAACGATGTCGCTCGTGTTCCGCAAAAGTGCCATATTCCTTTACATTTAAATCAAGATTTTTGTAAGAGTGACTCAATAATACAAAAAGAGCCACATTCGGGACACCAGTCACGCGGTGTCCCTGGAGGGCCACGTGTTTATCGTTCAACGGCTGCGGTACTGGAACAATTGTTTCTCGAAGTTTTGCAGTTCCACAATCAAGGGGAGTTGGGGTCTCATTGGTGTTCGTCCAGACACAGATAAAACATTCACAAATTTATATTTTTTACTAATTTTCTGTACTAATGAAATGTTATTCAGTTTATCAATTTCAAACCAATAAATAAAGATAAATCGACAAATAAAAATACGTTTTAAATTCAGCATAAATTAAACTTGCGTGATGCGAAAACATGAAGTAATCTAAACTCTAACATATACCCTCAGAAAAATCATCTTTGTGGCACTCAAGTTTTGAGATACACGTGTTTAATATTTTTGCGGGAGTTTTAAATTCAGCATTATAAGCTCAGTCGCGATTAAATAATTAAATTTGCTCTAAAATTATTGCTAAATAATTCTGATATATTTCGATGTTTCAAGCTCGAATATTACATCCATTTTGTGATATCACCTAAAGTTTCAAAGAAATACTCAGTTTGAAGAAAGTTATTCCACATTATTCTCCCACGTCACGGTGACAGCATGTATTCAGACTGCATAATTAACTAATTCATTAATTATAACTTAGGATCTGATTCAAGGGATTCTCAATCGACACACATTTTATAATGATATAAGACAGGCTGCTCCAGACACTTTCTAAAGTTTTCGCAAGGAGATATTTTCACTCGGAGACCCTCCATTCCATAAATGGCTTAAGATGATAAAATGGCATGTCCTTCGTATTCTCCCAATTACACTCGTTTTATCGTTGGCGTTAATATTAATCCAAGGGGATAAAAACTCCCATTTTTTGTGCGTTGGCTACGTCCTAACTAGTGCGTTCATTCTTTAGTTGATTTCGTCATTTAATAGTAGTAGATATCCGATTGAGGAATATTAAAAATATATGTTGAACATTTGTGTGTAATTGAATGTTTGTACGTCCAGTGCCTCAGCAAAAATTGCTGAAAATGAAAGAAAACGAAATATTGGGGCATTGGAAAAGAATGTTGCGGATTATTTGGGAAATGATGAGATTCAAATGAAATTCGTTTCAATCAGTTTATTTATTTAATACGATGTAATCGTATTGAAATTTTAATTCAATTTTCCACGCCAATTAGGGGGAATTTCGAGTAAGATTGTCACTTCCCTGATTGGCGACTTTAGGTCCAGTGCGAACTTGTTTGATCCTTTCTCACTTGCCAATTAACATTAATAAAACTGATTATCATTGAGTGTTTAATTTACACGGAAAACACATTTCATATATTTACAATAAATTTAATATGTGGAGAAAAATGGAATTGTGCGCGGCGGGTAATAGTGGGCTTCAGACGTAAAATTCCTGCTTCCAAATAGTGCTGCGCTCTATGTGATACGTAACATTGTGGTGAACTATTCATCGCGATATTTCAGTTGTGTAGCACATATATGCTGATAAAACTTCAACGTGAGAATCTGTTGTTATTTTCGAGGCAAACAAACGGAGTCAGTAAACCCTGCCGGCAATAGCTCTTGTGGGAAGTCAGGTTATCATTGTCGCATCACGCTTGGTTGGCCCTGTTGTGACCGCCCAGCCTGGGTAGGCTGGCGCGATCCACATTCAGAGACGTAACGTAATTTGAACCCACTTGGCTAAGAGAAAATAGTAACCTTAGAATGTACACGGCGCGACAACGCTCCAAAGGAAGTTGCCGATGACCTCGACGCAAGCGGAGGAGCAGAGGAGAAGGTAGGAGAATTTAGGCGGGGCAGCAGAGGCGAGCTCGTCACACGTATACTGCGATTTATTCATATCTGCCCGTGAAGTAAATCAGCTGTTACGGTGTCATCCAATCGGAAGGTTGAACCATAGTGACGTCACTGTAGTGACGTATAAAGTCCCGATTGGATGGCACCGTAACAGTGTATGAAATGTCACAGGCAGATTTGGAAAAATCGCAGTATAATACTTCACCCGGTCTCATTTTCGTCGGGACAGCTGCGAAGAAATGCTTGAAATAGTTCCTCGAATACGTTACGAAAGCGTTTGATTTGGACGAAAACCCAGCACGCAGAAGCACCGAAAAAGCTCTAATAAGAGGTAAACGTTTTAAATTTTACTATAAAATAGCAATGCAAAATAACCTTACATAAATTATGAGAATAAAACGTATATGGTTGTGATTAGATGACCGTGCTAATACGCGACAAATTATTTTCAGCTTTTGTCGTGGTTTATTTTTGAACCTTGGAATTTAGTCGATGGGGTTTAGAATTTGTATTCTGGTTTTCTGACAACTTTTTCGCTAGGTTACTTTGAACACTGCGGGTAATTAAGACTACAGTAGCCGGAAGCATACTTCACAGCAAGAAGAATTCCCGTTACGTGAGCAACCTACGAGGGGGGGGGGGATTCAAAAAGTGAATGTCACCAGCTGAAAAAAGAAAGGCCATCGACTTTTGTACAATTTTGAGTAAAGAAACTTAGAAAATACAGATGTAGGAAGCATTTTCAAATAAGTGGAATATAGTGAAGAGAAAATTCAAGTGATTGAACAGTGTATAACTACGCAGTCATTAATTACGAACTCAGTAATCTCTCAGGGTTTCATTGTGTGATTGGGTAATTAATAATTTAGAGTATTTAGAAAAGAAAAGGAATTATTTGTGAAATTTATTGGAAATGTTAAATGTGAAATGTCAAATTTTTAGTTTGTTGAGTGGCAAACTATTTTTTGTAAAATTCAAGTGATTGAATAGTGTATAACTCCACAGTCATTAATTGCGAATTCGGTAATCTCTGTGGGTTTCATTGTGTGATAGGGTAATTAATAATTTAGAGTATTTAGAAAAGAAAAGGAATTATTTCTGAAATTTATTGGAAATGTTAAATGTGAAATGTGAAATTTTTAGTTTGTTGAGTGGCAAACTATTTTTTGTAAATGCTTTAAAGTTGAGGTCAACTTGTAGCCCAATTAACCCAGCATTTTCTTTAATTGTCAGAGTATTTTAAGACTAGTGAAAAGTTCTAATTCAGAGTAAAAGCATAGTATGTTTATTGAATTTGTTGACTAGAACAGAAGTGAAAAGTCATTTATATAAAATGAGACTTTTTTGACACCTTGAAATGAAAAATGTAAATTAAATTTTGTATATTAAAATAATGGCAAAGTTTTGAAGGATTTTAAACAGAAATTAACAAGTGTTTATTGTATTAAAACTTGTTTCTTTTTGAACTGTTGAAGTGTATTTGTGTGTTCTTTCTTTCTTTCCTTTTTCTTTGAGGGTGTTTAATTTATGTGTTTGTATTTCAGGAATTTTCTTTATGTTCAATTTGAAAATTGTGCGAGTTTCCATTTGCCCAGAGTTCCAAGGAAAGAATTCTAGAAGTTATTTTTCAGCATATAGCAGTGAAATTATATCAAGACAAAAGGTTCTCTGGAATTTCTATATTTTCTGCAATTACCTTTTCTCAAAATCAGAGGAGTTAGGTAATTGACGCGCCACACCCTAAGGCCAACCGGGACGTGTGTGCAACCACAAAGCGGGTTTAAAAGTAGGATGGAAGTTGTAGTATGGGAGTAGGGAGTTCTAGAACCAGTCTTAGTGACATCCCAAAACTTTAATAATCACGTGACTAACGACGTCATACGGTCATAAAAGACAACGTTCAGATAAGCTTTAGTAATTGCGATGTTGCGTAATGCATTATAACAATATAAGCAATTTAAGCATTGACCAAAAAAGTTTCATAATATATTAAAGAATCTATAAGTTTGGTGAGATATTTGGATATCGACACGAGTTAAGAATAATTAAAAGTTCACCATGCACGAAGTTTCAAATTTTCTAGCCCAGACTATGTGGTCTGAAATTTTGCTTTGTCTTTTCTTAAGAATATAGGGAATTATTGCGTTCGTAACATAACCTAACACAATGATATGATTTCAAATTCTCTTTGGCTAATGTTTTGCTTGTTACCTAACCAATATTTTCCGTTAATTTTTGCCAGATATTGCATATTGGTAAGGATTAATTACATCTGCCTTACACGAGATACTCATTTAGAAGAATGTAATCGTTTCTGTTCATCAGTGGCCATTTTGGAGTTTGTGAGGTGACCTCACAAACTCCTACAGACATTAATTATTTATGAAGAGATAAGATTGGAACGTCAGTGTTTGGTAAGACGTTATAACTTCAAGGACCGTCACGTGTCTATTAGTGCACAACGTCGCTACATTTACGCGTGGCACTAAAACTTCTATTAACGAGGTTGCGACGATGATATTGACGGAGAAGACGCCAAAGGCATGCTGGGACACTCGACGAGGAGCTTGGGAGAGCTTGACGTATGGCGCGGAGACGTACAATAATCCCAAAAGGGGCAATGGCGCGCGTGATAAAAAAAAGCTCGTTGAGTAGAATTTGTTTCGTCAAGGTACGTAATTTTCCTACATAAAAGAGAAGGTAAAGAAGTGCATATATAAAGTTACGAGACGTTCTCTGTAATGAGGGAGCTATTGACTATAAAGCGAGAAAACAGATATTATAGAGTGACTTATCTTTTGAATTCTCGAAATGACGTCATAAAGAAAACAATGTGTTGAACAAAAATTCTATTTTTCAAGAAATTCGATGAAATGGTACTCTAAGGAAATGATATGTTGTTCACTATGAGCATAAAACATTATTTACAAGTGAAAATAATGTATCTCTTTACGCTAGTATTGACGTTGAAAATAAACACACTTGTTGCATTTCATTTGCACATATTTTGTTGATTTCATTTTTTGTCGATTGAAGTGTTCTCTTTTGAAGC
The DNA here is from genome assembly GCA_011170035.1 of Teleogryllus occipitalis. Lineage (NCBI taxonomy): Eukaryota > Metazoa > Arthropoda > Insecta > Orthoptera > Gryllidae > Teleogryllus > Teleogryllus occipitalis. The sequence continues at coordinate 52,715 of BLKR01004942.1, read as the reverse complement.
ATATACTATAAGCTGTGCAAGCTTTTAGATTATTTCGACCCACTGTGCTCTGGGGAGGCCAGCACTACGGTGCTTTCTCTACGTTTGTGTTTACCGCACCGTGCGGTGGGGGTCGGCCTCGCTTAACCTTGTTTCTCCTCATACGCTCCTCTCACCTCTCTTCTACTCTGCTCGTGGCAAAGAGCGAGAGAGACAGAGAGAGAAGACAAAGTGAGAGGACGGAAGAGAGACTCCGGCGAACGAGTAAATAAAAACGGCGCCTCTCTTCGTGGTAAAATATTTTTGCCTTAGATCTTTCGCCGAATCCACTCGAAGCCTGATAAAAGTTGTGGCTTTAGACACTATCCTTTTGAGATTCTTTTCGATACTTTCTTTGGTGGCGTTGGTGGAGGAGAAGAAGGAGATGGAAAGGGAAATTTTGTCACGTTGGGGAGTTGAAATCGACTTTAGTGCGGGTGTCACTCTGGTTTCTTACAAAAGTATGTGTATCGATTCACGTGCAGAGGAAGATGTGTGGGAGAAAAAGGGATACAAAGTCCCTGGAAAGAAACCGCGCAACTGTGCACGAACTGCGGGTTTTGCTGGAATGTAGAAGGAAGAAAAGAATGAACTTTTCAACATTCTCGAGGTTTAAGAGATAGAAGTCAGATATAAGCATTCAAAGACCGAGACGTGGTTGTTCAGGATATAACTGAACCTTCTTATTTCAATCTGAGACAATACGAAAGTGTATACTATTTAAAATGATGTGTCGTTTTCTTAAGAAAATACTGTAAGCCGGGATAGTTAAAAACAAAAGATTACAACTTCGTTTGGCGGCGATATCCTACTATTTCGAAAATATAGGAGTATGACCTAGCGAATTCTAAATAGGCAAACAACCTTAAAAATTTATATTTTTTGGTAGCTTAAGTTCATTAATAACATCAAAACGAAATATATGAATATAAGTAAATTTTCATTTGAGAAATACATACTCCATAAATTGAAATTTCCAAAAATTCAAAATTTCAATTAAGAAGTTTGTTCTTCAGGTTTGAATGAGAGAAGTTCGAAATATGCAGTCGTAGTGGTTTAATTTATGATGATCATAGAAGTGTAATATGTGACCTATTAGTGACATTGTTGTTGCTTATTTGAATTAGCACTTATAAATCTATTTTAAAATATATTTTCTTCATATATTCAGATTTTAGAAGATTTAGAGGTATGTTAAAAATTACAACTGCATTTCTGTTTCGCGACAAAATAGTTTAACACAGATTACGTCTTATGTGAACATAGTAGTTATTGACGTTTTTTCCAGTATGTGATTATACATATACATTTCGATTCAAATTTTATTTTTCGCCAAAAGTAAAAATCATCTTGATAATGTCTACCTCTTTCAACGAGTGAAATGGAAACAAAATTGTACATAGTAATTGTAACTTAGGCGGTCACACTGCAATTGAAATTGACAATGCGTGTAAATGGCATGTGGTCATTAATACAACGTGTGTGCAATATGAGTGTCATAATACCCCCAATGCCCACCATAGTTCTAATCCACGCAATATAATCAATGCTACCCTGCAACTACATTTTGTTTTCAGTAAAAGTCTGATTCGAATGAGGTTGTATTTTAAACCCCTGGCAAAAGCGCAAGACGAGATGCACACATTCAGTTTTTTATGTCCTGTTCTGGCCATCTTTGGGTGGTGTTTTACAGCCGTTCTCCCATATCTCGCTTGGGATTCAATATAAACTGTGGTAATATTGACCAACAGTATTTTGTGTGCCCATTTCTGGCTAGAGTTAATGAACGAGTAATAAATGACGAGACCTCTAAAATTAGCTCGACCTCGACTGGTTAGCTGGGCGAAACGTAGCAATTGGGCCTCGTATTGGGGTGGTTTAGAGATTCAAAACGAAGCCTGCATGATTGCAGTATTCATGATTTCACTCATTTACGTAAGTAATTGATGCACCTAACCCTTGTTTCTTTTTGTAATCTGTGCTCGTCATGGTACTTGTGTGAGTGCTCAGATACTGCTTGTATTTTCTGTATCATCACTGTGATTCTGAATTATTTTGTTAAACACAAGAGATTAAAAATAATATAGTAAGTAAATAGAAGTAATGTGGTATTAACAGATCACTACAAAAATGTATATGCTGTTCATGTAAAATGTTTTACAACACATTCCCAGATGACATTAGACGATTAAAATCGATACACAAGTTCTACGTTCCAAGAAATTTTGCAGCATAACTGTTTCTATACGATTAGAGACATAACCGAGCATAATAAACGAAAGTAATATTGTTTTCAACAGTGATATTTAATGCATTCGTTACCCTTTGGGAATATGGGTTGCTTAATTCTGCCTGTATCAATTATTGTACCTCAGCTTCTGGGCCAATGACCCGTTATTCTCGATCAGGGTTTTTGCCCAGGTTCCCGGTTTCTTTGAGCAAAAGCTGAGATAACCACTCGTGTTGCTTTTGTATGAAATATGATTTTAAACAATTATTTTTTCACAAACTGTTGCAATTTTTTTATTTCAATTTTTAATTCTAATAGAGCAGTGGATGCTTAAAAAAGAAGCGTGTGAAATTGCTTCAAGTCTTTAAATTTTTGAAAATTGCAAAAGTTAGAAACAACGTCAGAAAATATGTGGTGTTGGAGCCGCACTACTTATTAACTTATAAGAACTGTATTTTTTACAATGAAAATGACTTTTAATAGTTGTAATTCGATTTATAGTAAATATGTTAATGGACCAGTTGGCAATACTCAAGGAAATATAGGACGAGCTATTTCATTAAAATTCTTTGTAACTTAATGTTCAAATGCAACATCTTAGAAAGTGTGGAGTAATGTGTGAGATTAGTGCCACATGAAGGAAATAGCAAAGAGAAAATATTCAGAGTATTCCGTAACTGTCGTAACTGATAATTTTCGTAACTTTCATAACAACTGTTTAAGATGACTGGAAAAACAGCAAGGACGTCAATAGATGGGGGATGTCTGAATGAGGTTTCAAGAGAGACTAAGTAAATATTACCAAAGAAATTTCTACAACAGTCTTTACGAGCGAACCGGTTAAAATATAGACCGGCGAGTTGTAACTATTGATTGCTGAGAGAGGTAATTTATTTCGAGATGGAAACTGAAGAGGAATGCTTGTGTTTGGACACTGGAGACAAGCTTAAACGAAAACACAAAAAAAATTGAAGTAACGAAGACATGAGTGACTTGGAAGGAAACCAGGAGAGGAATCCAAAAATGGCTATTAAAGAGTGTTGGGGAAAAAGATGACTGGAAGAAGGAAACTGGAAATTGCCGGACGCAGAGGGTTGTGCCAAATGTGACTTTAAAAGTGCCCATTGGTAATGCATTACTATATAAGATCGTATGTGCAATGCGATTACTGGTCGATTTGGGGAAACAATTTCTAGAATCGAAAATAGAGACAAAAGTGTGTTGACAAATTTGCATTTCTTCCAGAAATACTTACACGCAGAGAACTATTTATTAACCGAAAATAGAAAAAGCAATTGATAGGAGATTAATCAACAGCTTACTACTCCAGTACTTAGTTACTATACGAGTCAACAACTAAATATTCACAAACAACAATGTTATTTTGAATTCTTAAAACCAGTCTATGCAGTATTTATAATTTTTGGTTTGGTCTCTTTTTACCCTTGTGGTTCTTTCGTCGACTGACCCATCTTGGCTTTCGTAAATCCCCTGTTCTCTTCGAATTCCCAAGATATTTCCGCCCGTCACTTTTCCCAAATTTCCTTTCTGCGTTATTCAGTAAACTAATTTGTATATTACTCGTAATTTAAAGATTCTGGTGGTCTTTTACAAAGAAATCTTAGAGACTGACAGCCCAGTGACTAAAAGTGAATTTACGAGAAACCTCTATCCAAAATATTTCAGATTAAATTCCTTAAGATGTATCATAAAATTATGTGATGCACATAATTAATGTAAAATGGATTTTCAGGAAGAGAGATAAATGGTTTTCAAATATTCGAAATGCGGACATAGCGAGGGTAGGAAAGAATTAGTTGAAATGAGAAAAACCTTGTAATCAAAGAAGAAGTTTTAGAAAAAGTATGAGAGGAAAGTAAGTTATTAGAGGGGATATATAGAAGAAATGTGAACTAAGACACAGTTGAAAGGATGGAATTCTGAAGAATGTTATTGCAGGATACTTTAGTGCATTTGAGAGAGCGTATTTGCAGTTGAATCTTTTAACTGTCAAACTCAGATAAGCGTGTTTATTAAGAAACAAAGATCAGACCAATCTAGGTACGAAATTACAAATATAAGACAAACAACTAGCGCTCATATACTTCAAATATACAACTAGGAAAGAAGAAGGAGGAGAATACAAACATTAGAAAAGTTGATGGAAGGGATTAACTTCAGGGAACTGAAAACAAAAACAATGAATTCAAGTAATCAACACGTGGACCTGTTCAAGATGCCAAAAATAATTATGATGATAATGATAATAATCAAAGAAATTGAAACATCTGAAATATAACTGATAATGTCCTTTCATACAGCAACATAATTATCAGTTGGTTATGAAATGAATATCTTGCAAATGAGATAGTATGCTAAAATAAATGAGCAACAAATTACGAAGAAAAAAGTTATTGGAAGTCAATACTGGAACTACTGAAAATACTGTATACCGAAGAAATTCTGAAATTGATATTTTATTCAAGAGCGGGAATTCTGCCAGGATGGCTGGAAGAGGATGTAAAGGGGGAATTGAATTGACGCGTGGGAAAAGGGAAAGGAAAAGTTTCTTGGACGTGTACCTGTAGCGCTTGAGAGATGGTTGAAAGGTGTAGGCCACGTGTGGAGATCGCAAGCAAGAGCGGAGGTGCTTGGTGCCATCGCCTGCCGGAGTCGAGGACGACCGTGGCGGGAGGGACGAGTCGAATGCTGTTCAGAGGATGAGGCGCGGTATGTGGTTTTGATTGACTCATTGATTAGTGATTCCCGGCGCGTCAATTGTTAAGGTCATTAGTTCCGTAAATGTCGTACATATTTTTCTCGAAAGGTAGTAGACAGTGATCTACCCCTACTGGATGATGAGATCCGGCGCTGACCTAACTGGCGGCTACTGGAGTTTTCCATCAACCAGATGTCTCTCACTAGCGGGGTACTGCCCCTGCCGGAACCAGCTGTAAACTCCCGAACGATCTCTCTGGATGTGTGGTAGTGAAGTGCTTGTAAGTGTAAGTAAGGGGTGAGGATATAACAAGGAAGAGGAGGGAAAGATCGCGCGCGGTCCATGGCCCGTGTTTTAAGGTACTGCTTCGTCATTCGCCTAGTGTTGTTCGGAGAAACCACGTAAAACTAGCGATCAGAGCAGCTGGTCTCTAGAATTCTCCTCCAGACAGCGACTGAATTAGACCGAGATATCTAGCTAGTGTCGAAAATGCAGCCGCCGTCGGGACTCGAACCCAGAACCTGGTCAGAGGCAATACTGTAACATCTATTGATGCTCTGAGTCACGTCCCCTGGTGCGGTGTGTGTTGGTGACTTGTGGTCTGCGAATAGGGAGGGCGGCTAGTATGTCCAAACAGTCGCATTTATTTTTGTCTTTTCAGAATTTCTTCAATTAGGGCAAACTATAGCGTGTTGTCTATCGTAGATTTCCAAACAAATTTTAAACTCGTTTCACAACTTTCACGTTGGTAACGGAAGATGCAATTGTGCTAAAAAAAGACATTTAAAAAATTCAGTAAACAAAAGAGAAATATATGAAATCAGATGAACGGGTCTATATTCTTAGCGAAACAAATAGGCGCGGACTCTACCGAACGATACCCTAATACGAACAATTTGCTTCCACCCAATTTCCAGTATCCTCACTCTTCCTCCATTGCAGGAATTACAGATTGACCCGCACGAGCTACTGACTGCGATGCGATAACCCGCGATGCGGTCCGTTCTAGAAACATAGGCCATTCGCTTATGCGGGCGCATGAAACTTAATTGAATGAAAATGAATCCTCAACACTAGCGCTGATGGTATAAACAAATCTAATGAGTCTGTTTAGTGTGTGTTTATCACTGTCCGCACCTATTTCCACATTTGACTTTTCTGGGGAGGGCGCCGCTCTAGGGTCCGTGAGGAGCAGCCGCCACTAGTGACGTGGCTCTCGGACCATCAAAGAGCCTGGAGCGTTGAGTGGACTCTGACCATCAAGGTGCGTGGAACTTTGCTGGAAAAGAATCGCGAGGACGAGGCACGTTGCGGAAGATGGGGCCGAAGACTGTCGCGACGGTGAGGGAACGCGCGTGACGTGGCTGATAGAGGCGTTAGCAGCACAGTGCGGGGTGGGGTGAAGTGTGAAGGAGGAGCACGGGGGAGGATCACTGTGAGAGGACGAGGGAAGTGTGGCTTGAGGAGCGGGAAGAAAGGCGTAGGAAGCGGGGGCGGGAAGTGGTGGGGGCGGGAAGAGGGCGTGTGGAATGGAACGCGGAGAAGGGGAAGCTGGGAGCGGGAAGAAATACATGGGGAGCGAGGCGCGGGAAGCGTATAGGGAAAGAGAAACCTGGAAAGCTGGGAGTAAGGAAAGAGGAGAGGGACGCAGGTGAAGACGATGCAGGGAGCGAGAAAGAAAGCCAGTAGAGCGAGATGCGGAGAGAGAGGTGTCAGGAGCGGGGCGCAGAAAACCGGAAGCGGGCCGCGGAAACCGGAAGCGGAATCCGTGGGTGAGGAGCGGGGATCGGGACGCGGGAACGTGGGTGCGGATAGCGGAGCGCGAAATGGGAGTAGGCGCGATGCCACGCGGGGCCGTAGGCAGGGCAGGGCGTAGCAGGCTGGCTGGCTGGCTGGCGGGTGGGCGGGGCTTGGCGGGCGGCGGAGCGCGTGGCGCTGCGCCCTCCCAGCCATGTCAACACGCGGCTCCGCGCTGGCACTCGATGCGTGCGGGCGCAGGCGCAAAGCCATGCGGATTGCATTAATGTTAAACTCCTCCTGATTCCCTCGATATCACCTCGAGGGGGGTGCATTTCCATGTAGATATCGAGCGCGTCAGCGACACGACCCGCCTCTGCACGCCCGACCCGCTAGGAGTGCCGCGTCCCAGCAGCCCACCCCACCCCGCCTCGCCCCGCCTCGCCCCGCCTCGCCCCGCCTCGCCCCGCCTCGCACCACCTTGTCCCACTTCGTCCCACTCCGTCCCACTCCGCCTCACTCCGCCCCCCCCCGCCCCGCCCCGCCCCGCCCCGCCACGCCCCGCCCCGCCCCGCCCCGCCCCGCCCCACTCTATCCCGCCCTCTCCGCCTCACCCCATCCTACTACGTCAGGCCGGACGAGCCTGTGGAGATCATTCCGATTCGCATACGCAACGCCACGCTTTCACTGCGCCTCTGGTCGCTTCGCCCTGCTCCACCACGGTTCATTCCGTTCCATCCCATTCCCCCTCGCTACGTTACGCTCCTCCGCGTTCCACTGCTCGTAATCTTGCTTTCTCTCCCCCCGCCTGCTCTTTATTAAAACGTTTACCCATCGTATCATTGTAATTCCGCTGATTTGGCCACCTCTGGTCGTCTTCCGTTTTCCGTCTTACTTTTACCGTCAACCCTTACCGTTTCTCTTCAAATTTCCACCCTCTGCTCCGGTCTTTTTCTCCGCTCAGCGTCATCGCGTTTTTAGCTCGTCTCTTGGTGGAACTGTCCCTTTGCACATACACGCGAACATCTCTCTCATCGCTTTACTTTCTCCGGCTTCCATGTTGTCCTTCATACATTTCCACTTTCATATTTTCATCTCATCGCTCGTTTGCATACACCGTTCTATGAATATTCGTCAGTTTATTACGAAACCAGTGCCTTAGTCAACACCTCAATGATTAATTATTTTGTGTTTCCGGATTCGTTAAGTATTCCAGTCCCTATTCGCAAAAGTTTAGTGGTTGTTATAAGGCGAAAGACGAGTGTTTCTTCCCTGCTGGATTTGGAGCTGTTCTATTGCGGTCGGCTTGCCGTGGTTTTCCTCCCCTAGAATACTTTCCCAGCCGGGACAATCTCTAATCTCCCTAATGGTCTCTCGTATATGGTAGTTTAGTGCAAGTAAGTGTGAGTGTGCTTGTCTATAAGGCGATGAAGGAACAAAAATGAGTAAGGATAGATATCGAACGGACCTTGAACGGTTTTTAGGGTACTGCTCCGGCATTTGCCTGGGATGGGTAGGAGGAATCACGGAACATTACTATGAAAGCAGCTATCCGCTGTAATTCTGTTCCAGCTAGCCTGTGACGAAAATCCGCCACCCTCGGAAAACGAACCCGGTGCTATATCTGCGTGGATCAACGATATTCGTATGACGTATATGACTGTATGGTGTGAATGATGGAGTATTGGCGAAATGCTAGGAGAAACGGGACATCATAGAGAAAACGTGCCATGTACTAGCATTGTCCACAACAAATTCCATATATTTCACCCGGGATCTGTATTCCGGATTCCAGATGTGGAAAGCTAGCACTCAGGCCGCTACGTTACGGGTCCACGCACACGCGACGCAGTGTTGGCGGTCGGCACGCACACGTCCCCGCCACTTTTCCTGAGCTCCGCTCTCCCCCCCCCATGCTCCGCACCTCACACTCTGCCCGTCTGCGGCAGCAGTCCAGACCTGTTATCTGCAGCCGCTGCCTCTCCCTGTTTTCTCCACGGGCTGTTCTCCTCGCTCGGGCCAGCGCCCTCGACTGTTTTCGGGCGTTCCCTTTCCAATGATTTTTAATTGAATGTCTCTTCTGTATTTCCGGTTTCCGTTTTATTTCAATCTGTCATTTATCTTTTCTCCACAGATGTACCCATTGCTCCATTTGTCCATATCCTATGTTCTCTACTATGATCTCTAATGTAACTAAATTTGCCTCGCTGGTTACGAATCCAATTGTGGCAATTCTTTCTCCTATACGGGTGGGTACACGTCACGTTGTTCTCTAATTCTATTAATCTCGGTAACGTTTCTTCAGTTACCTCCTTCAGTTGGTAGATAGTTGGTAGATTAGTTACTTAGAAATACCATTTTACCAGGTCCGGCCATGGACAGTTTTTCTATTGTATGTGATAAAATCATTGCAAGAAGCCATACTCCATTATGGAAGGATAAGGTTGACTGCAACTACTCGTACGTAGTCAGGGAAACATTTCGGAGTTATTCCAATCAATAAACATGAAGTTACTCAAAGTCAGTTTGTAAATACTTTAAAACAGTTATAAAATAGAAGTGATGTAAGTTAATTATTTAACACACCGGTATCCTTTTTTGACAGTCAATAAACAAGTTTTCAAAAATGGTTTATGGTCCATATAATGCTGGAACACGTTTGACAAAATATTTATACGCATTATCAGGTGTGAGCAAATAATCATTAATGTATTTGTCAGAAAATAAAAAAAATGTTAAAAAATGTTTGATGGTATGGTTTTGAAAAAATAAATAAAATTACACAATAATCAGTGATGAAATATTTGAAAAAACAAGCATAAGTAAAAACTATATACTAAGTACAAAATATATAAATATATGGGTGAGAAGTTACCAAAAATGTTAAACTAAGAAATTAAAAAATATAGAATTTTATAAAAAATTAAACTGTTCAATCCAAAACCTTTAGATTTATCCTTTTCATTTTTTATGATACGAAACAAAGTTACAAATTTTAATGAACTTTATGAAAAGAATCAAACCATCAATGACATGTTTACATTAGGTTGAAGCTACTTAAATTACCACTGAAATGCAAGTATGCAATCTAATATTCCATCCAATATGTTGTTTTTATGTTTTCATGGCCAGTTATAGTGAGATTCTTTAACTTGGGTGTATTGAAATACTGTTGGGAGTTGTGTGTAAAACAGTGAACTGATGCGTAATGAATTAATTGCAGCGCCCAACATTAACCTCAGTAGCTTCTAATCGGAGGACCATTTTTGTAAATAACTATGCTCAGGAAGGTATTGCCATTATTTTGGGAAAATGAATAGGCATAGTTTGAACCAGTAATAAATACATATAATTATACCTAATTACAATTACACAAATAAATTACACTAAATTGCAATAATGCAATTGCCGTTTCTCATGAAAATATTTGGTTGAATCGAATACCGTAGGTAAATGTAACTAAAAAGTTATTGAAGTTGACACAAACTGGAGAAATTCTCTTGCACTGAAAGGAAAACAGCATACAATACACAGTGAAATCCATGATGACAATAACTAGATGCTGATGTGCTGATCTTCACGCCCAGGGGCGCATCACGTCATGCCTGCATTGGTGAGCAGGCGAGAGAGGGTGAGCGCATGATGTAAGTCAGTCATGATGTAATTGTCGTGATTTACACAGATCACATTGCAGTTCAAAGGAAATCACAGCGTTACTCTACCTGTGATAAATATATCAAAGTCACAGATGAAACTATCACATATTCTGGGGCATTGCATTAATGCGTAGACCCCACGTGTAGTTGCGAACACGAGCTGACGCCGACAGCGTTGCAGGCAGACTCAACCGGCTTGTTTTTATGTTTAATTGAAAGATTAAGAAACACGTTTGAAATATGATTTTATAAATTGCATGTGGATTTAAAATAAAAATGAAGTGAATTTGTTAAACTGACATGTTAAATACATGATTAGTTTTATGATGTAATCATAAGGTGACGCTTGTGTCAACCGCCAAATGCGGGGTTGTCAGAATAACTTAGCCTGGTCAAAGAGAATACATACGTACTAATCTTTTATGATGTCACAGGATGTGTTGGGATCCATTGAATTATGTATTAAATATAAATTATAGAATACTGCAGCTAGTTCTAACAAATACATTATGCGAATATCTGAGGTAGTAACGCAAATAAGTGTTTTGTCATCATAAATTGGGCTATATATAATCGTGAATTGATAAAGATACACGTATACTGTTTCAAAATAGGAAGGAGGAAAGATGTGGCTTACTTGGTAAAATAAGATACGTTGAGATTCTGCATTGTAGTTCAATGCAGAAGAGAAGTTGAGAAACACATGCATGGTACTTTGTGAAAATTTCATGTAAATGAAATATTTCCTCTCAATGTCTCTACAGAATAAGAAATAATGGTAATATCGAAAATACTTCATCGTCTACAAAGCGTCGCAAATGTAAGAGAATAAGAAAATGTTACTTTGAGAGGATAGAAAGTTTCAAAACTTCTTGAGACGGGAAAGAAAATCTATTACAAAAATTTTGTTAAGGTAATAAATGCTGAAATTAAAATGTTTTTCAGGTCTGTCCCAGACATCTTGATTAGTTCTGAGACGTGTCACTCACTAGAGAAAGCTTAACATACAGCATCAATGAAAAAGAAACATCTGGAATGGATTAATACGTTCAAATTATGAACAAACTATGATTGATTGAACGGCAAGATTGTATGAGTTTTCAATTAAGTCTTGTAATTTTTTAAAATATTTTTCTCGCAATTTAATTGTGACATTTATTTGTTGCAAAACCAGTAAAGACGGTTTTGACAAATAGATTGAAGCGGAATCTGCCAAGTTTTTATAGTCCCTTTTCAATGCTTACTGTAAAAACACTGTGTGAAAATTGAAAAGCAGAAAGTTATTTATTGGAGCTTCGAGACAGATGCTACTTTCAAAGATTGTGGACCTGACTCATTGCGCGAAGATTGGTTGGCAAACGTGCGTTTCTCTTCAAACACAGGCTGTTCCAGAAGAGCCTATTGCCACGTTTGAACAGACGTGAACGATTTCGCAACGTTGGGTTCCGTCGTCTGTAGTTTTTACTTTCTAGCGCTTACTTGGTTAAAAATGTATTGTAATCTTGCACCATAAAACGGCTAATTTTCGACTGAAAATGTTCTTATTGCCGAGCCCCGGTAACAGAAAAAGGAGATAAATATTGTTTATCCCTATAGAGTATTTGAGGAACTCTTCGAGTGTGCAGATGTGCGTTATGTGCGTATGTGCGACGTTCGGTCACTCATGGCTAGGCAACGTCTCGTGCACCAATCGAGACATATGAGGTATCATTTAACGCCACTCGGTGTCCTGGTGGGGAACTGATATTTTGTTTTCAGATCCGGCTCGAACATTCCAAGAAATTTCCAAAAATGAGTGTTTGCGTGTTTTGGCGCAGCGATCTTAGTGAGTAAGCCGATAATTAAACCAACGCCGCTTAAATATATTTATGTAAGTGGCGGTGATTAAACTCCAATACACAAAGGCATTTTTCGTTCATTACGCCATAATTTTCTTTCAAGACCTTGGCAACACTGTTGTTGACATCTTTTAGTGGACAAGTGAAGATATATGGAACAAGAATGTGAATCTCGCGGCATTTTTTATATTCCGTTTTATCCATAAGCTCTATTCTCATTTTTTTCAAAATAAATTTGTAATAACCTACGAACCGTATTGCCTTGGAACTTATTAAATTTGAATAATTTCATGAGAATACGGATAAAACAAAACTGTGAGTAGTGTTAGAGAATGAATGTAAGTTTGACTTCTCAGTTTTACGTTCGTAAGTGTACTGTGACCCTATCGATTACATTTAAATCAATGTAACAGCAGTTACTCAAGTAAATCTGTCATTTACTTATTTCGTGACGTGTGATTACACCGTCACGCATCCCTGGGAATATCTCAATTTACGGATAAACTTCCCTATCGGTAGTGGGTTCGTCTTTGCTAAACTACTGATCAATTAACAAGCCAACACAATTTTACAGTTTTAAATAACAAATAACATGTATTCTATTGAATGAAAATCACTGTACAAATGAAATTCACAGATCCTCCTATGTTCTCACTTTTCGTAAAACTATGGTAGCTAGTTCCCTACCTAAACTGCAGTTTTCACTAAAGTGATAATAACTCTGATCCCCGTTTACAAGAAACAAGCAATAAATACATATTTACACTTCACAAAAAATATCACACATGAGACACACAAATCATAGTACAAATATTCATCCTGCAAAAAAATACATACACACAATACTCGAAATTCACTACTACCTTTTAAATCACTAATTACGTTACACTTAATAGTCACATTTGACCTTCGGCTTCTACATAGCCTTTCAACACAAAATTTTGTTTCATAACGTCTCTTAAATGATTTGAATCAATTACATATGACTCTAAATAAATAATTCTGTACAAAACAACTTCTATCATAAACATAAGGATTACTCTAATCTGATTCCTCTTACGACTGTCGAAAAGAAATAAAATCACTGGCTAGCAAGACCAATGTTCTAAGAAACTTGCCCAATCAACGTCTGTTATTGAGGGAAGCTCACATTACAACGTTTTGGCTAGTATAATTATAATCCTATCTCAGAAGTTTTTTCAGACTGAAATTTAATGAGTGTTCTTTCTGTTTTTATGTGACTCACGACCGGCGAATTCCTCAAGTTGGTCCCGCGCTGTGTAGCTGACCGTCGCGCGACACTCGCGCCTCAAGGTCGTCGTTCTTCTGCAAGGTCCGTGCGTTGCCTGTCGCGTCGAAATTGGAGTATTCCGAACGCCGTCTCCTCGTCGTTCAGCGAAAATTCACCACAGCTTTCGCAGAGGCGATGGTCGCATCAGAATGCGAGTCCGAAACTCCAAGTTATGACTTCGTAATAGCAAAAGTCAAGCTAGTTGTTGGATAATCCGTACTTCTAATAATTCTCAAAATTCCTTAATAGGATTTCCAAAGTGAAATTCCAAAAATAAGAATAAAAAATATATGAAAAATATATGAAAGCTGTAACAAAGAAAAAACATGTCCTATGTTACAATAGTCCTCCTTTCTAGCAACAAGAATGCAGCAACGTGGTTTTACAGATTCATTTCGATCTATTACCGCCGTCGTTCTTTCATTCATTGCATTCTTGTTTAATATTCATTTACTAATTCCATGTAATCTCACGACATTCACAGTACGTAAATCCATGAAAAGTGTTCAGTCATTTACCTTTTATTAAAGCTTTTGTGTTCCGTTATCTTCCGCGTGTCCCTCGTCGACTATGTGGTGTACTTGTAGGCAACCGTTCACCTCGGCGTCTCGAACCAGAAAGAGAGCGAGCTCTTTTGACGCAAGTTCACGCCACGTCCGTATTTCCACAAAAATTTCCTGATTGGCTATGGTCTGAGTGCGTTCAGAAATCCTTTTCTGACTTACGCCATCTCTTCGCCACTATAGAAACTACGTGTAGGGCCTAATGTCGGGTATTATTGCTTCTATTTTCCGTTGGTCATAAATGTGACCGACGACAAGCGGGCCACAGTACAAACATCGATTTTCAAATGAATGTGACCAAAAATTATTCTTGTTAAACTTAACTAACACCTTATTCACACAAACACACAAAACAAACAGTCGGCTTTTAATGTTTTATTAGATTCGCAAACAAAAAGATTAATAGAGCGATTGCAGAAGTGGAAGCTAACACAAATTAGACTGAGTTTGTGGAGTTTTAATCGCTTCAAAAATTCTCTTCTTCTTCCAAAAGCACTACAGCCCGATGTGGGCCAAGGCTGCCTTCACGATCTGCTTCCATTCCTCTCTTCTTTCGGCCTTCTCCCACCATCCAGTGACTTTCATTGTTTTCAGGTCATCCACAACATCCTGGATCACTCTTCAAAAATTAGGGGTGAAAAATATGTAAGTGTTAAGCACATTCTCCAGAATTGATATTCACGATCGGTTTGAAGAAACACGATACCATCGGAATTTGAAACGGATATTTCGATTTTTGGAGCTACTTTATTTGAAGCGTCTAAAACATTTTCTCAAAAAGCGCTCCCAATTTTTGTCTTAAAATTAGTCCTCGGATAGTGTAAGGAACTTTTCAAAGAATTAATCAGATTTCATTTGCGTTGAAATCCCTCATTTTCTCCTCGACGGCGGATTTCCACACTACAAAGGCTGAATTCAACAACTGTCAGTGGAAGAATTCTAGCGCCCAGTAGCTCTGATCTGTAGTTTTTCGTGGTTTCTCCGATCAGTATCTGACGAATATCAGAGAAGTATCCAAACAAACGTGTCACTGTTCTTGCTTATGTCTTTACTTCTTTTACCGTCTCTTGCCTTCCCTTCTCCCTCGTACACAAACACACACACTTGCCAGCACTCACTACCACAGCGGTCGCGAGAGCAGTCGGGAGCTTGAAATTTGTCCCATCTGGGGCACTGCACCTCTGAGGGATACCTGGTGGAACGTGAAGGAATTCGGAACGAACGTGTAAGTTGGCGCCAATTCTCACATGCCAGCAGAGGAGGTACACCGCCACCTCCCGCGAGATAGCTTGCTCTACACTTACGGAACTAATGATCTCAGTAGTTGTCATGCCCGCAATCAATCTTCAATCGACTTTCACTCGACTTTCGTTGCGCCAGACCCACTAGGAACTTTTTGCTCAGCGTGGCGTACAGCAATCTCTCGACCACTCTCTACCAATTTTACGCATCTGCACCTGCGCAGACTCGAGATTTGATGTCGATTGCTGCAAGAAGTCCCTAGTAAGATACGCAACCAGCTCTTCGTACCGCAGCACTCTTGCGCGCGTGCGCACGTGCGCACTAACAGGCGCCCATGAGCACTCGTGTTCTGCAGGGCTCGATTAGGCACCCTACCCAGTTGCCGCTATCAGTCCCTCGGCCAGCAGCATCCTTTCTCTGTCGCCCGGCGCCACTGCGTTCTCCTCGCGCACCTGTCTCTCTTCCGCGTGCCGCGTTTACGTCGGCGCGTTACGGTCGAACGACGCGCGTGTGCACTGGTATGGCGGTGGCGTGGGTGGTGACGACGACGGCGGTGGTGGCGTGGGTGGTGATGGCGGTGGTGGCGTGGGTGGTGACAGTGGTGGTGGCGTGGGAGGTGACGGCGGTAGTGGCATAGGAGATGACGGCGGTGGTAGCGCGGGAGGTGACGGCGGTGGAGTGGGTGGTGACGGCGACGGTGACGTGGGTGGTGACGGCGGGAGCGGCGGGGTGGGTGGTGACAGTGGTGGTGGCTGCGTTGGCGGTAGTGACGGCTTCGCTTGCAGACGTGGTGGCGGAAATAAATTCGCTCCCTCCCCCCTCTCCATCTCCCACACCCTGCGCTGCCACAAGCAACGCACCCCGGGGAAAGCGCCAAGTGTTTCATAATTTTACTGCTGCGGAATAATAGGCGTTCGGGTTGAGCGCGACGGGCAGGACGCGCGTGTAACGGCCTCGTGCCGTTAAGCGTTTGAACGCGCCATTCCGCTCGCGCGTACGCCTCAATACCCCCCACCCGTCTTCGGTGTCGCTCACGCTTTCGTTCGCGGGTCTCTCTACGTCTTCTCGTTCTTCTCTGCGCTCCCGCTCTCGCTCTGGAACAGGTTTCGTTCACACTACTACAATGTCTCAGCTTGCACATGCATTCTCCGTTCTTTACCCTATCCCTCTACTGTTGCGGTCTCTCTTTCTGCCGTTGCCACTTTCCCGCTCTCTCTCTCTCTCTCTCTCTCTCTCCCACTCTGCCCCTATCTCCAGCTCTGGTTGTCTAATACTTTTATATCCTCCACTCTCTTTCGTCTCTCCTATTGTTCATGTCAGCCTCCCGTTTCAACTCCAGACTTTCGCCCCTGCGCATGGTGTGCCATTTTGACCCATTTCCGCCCCTGTTACCGTGTACACGCACGTACGTGCGGGCGCTAGGTGTTAAGTTATTACAAACCCGTTCGTAGCTCCATCAGAAATAATTACAGGGAAATAAATGTCTTTTTTGTGAGCTGTTAAGGCCTCGGCCGCTCCTCCGCCCTCGTTCCCTTGCAAAGGCACGGCATAACGGCTTAAGGTTAATTAGTTCGAGACGCAAAATACTGAAGTGATCCCGTCGAACAGCGAGCGTCAGTTATCTGAGCGTGTTCCTGTCATGTCGGATTTGCGATAAAGCCCCAACCTTAATTACTCGCGAACGCCTGGGGTGCCGTGCTCGCGGGGGGCGACGTGGGCAACAGCGGGGTTGCCGGGGCGAACCTGGGCGGGTAGGGGCGGGTAGGGGTGGGTAGGGGCGGGCCGGCGGGGGCGGTTCGACTGTGACAGTGGCGGCGGCTCGGGAGGCGCACAGAGTGGCGTAGAAGAGGTGGCTACGGGTCCACGGGGACGGCGCAAAGAAATGGAAATGACGGAGAATCACAGGCAGTGATGGGAAATAAGTAAAAATATGGACCGTTCGTCTGGATCAGTCATGACGATCAAAGAAACGGGGATGACTTGTGAGGAGGATGGCGAACAATGCAGAGTCGGTGGAGAAAGCGGTTGTAGCGTAGTGGAGATGTGAAATGAGAGGGGCGGACAGTGAAGAAGAGGCAATAAGATGAGAGGAACATGTGGGTGCACTAAGAGGACATTGGCTGTTGGAGCCGGGATGTCTGAGATTTGGTAGAATAGGGGGGGGGGCGTAGTGAGTCAAAAAATCTCAGGGAGTGAGACGAAGAAGGAAAGTTGGGCAGTGGGTGAGGCCATGCAGGAGAGAGTTTCGATGGGGTCAGCGATAAATCTTGGACAGGATGACGCAATTGACATTGACAGCGAGAGCTAAGGGGAATGGGGTTCGGCAGGATAGTGAATACGGCAATGTGATGGATATAGCGAGGAATCAAAGGAGCAGGGAAAGAGAGGGTAGAAAGGTGCTGGTTTGACAGGATCAACAATGATGATCGTGGATGCGAGGTTGCCGGAGTGGCAAGAATCAAGAATGGATTGCGTAGAGGGAGTTGCATTGTGACAGAGAAGTCCGATCGGCGGAACGACAATTATGATTGGGGCAGCATGATCGCCAGACCATGACGAGATGTGAATACTGCACTGTTTGCTGGAGCTGGCAAGGATTGGATGTCCGAGCGAGCACGGCAGTGACGGCAGCAACGATTATGAATTCGATGGTGACGGTGACGATGAGCGTGTTGGTATCGGTGAGCGTGTTGGTGTCGGTGAGCGTGACGGTGTCGGTGAGCGTGACGGTGTCGGTGAGCGTGACGGTGTCGGTGAGCGTGATGGTGTCGGTGAGCGTGACGGTGAGGGTGACGGTGAGGGTGACGGTGAGGGTGACGGTGAGGGTGACGGTGAGGGTGACGGTGAGGGTGACGGTGAGGGTGACGGTGAGGGTGAGGGTGACGGTGAGGGTGACGGTGAGGGTGACGGTGAGGGTGACGGTGAGGGTGACGGTGAGGGTGACGGTGAGGGTGACGGTGACGGTGAGGGTGACGGTGAGGGTGACGGTGAGGGTGACGGTGAGGGTGACGGTGAGGGTGACGGTGAGGGTGACGGTGAGGGTGACGGTGAGGGTGACGGTGAGGGTGACGGTGACGGTGAGGGTGACGGTGACGAGGGTGACGGTGAGGGTGACGGTGAGGGTGACGGTGACGGTGAGGGTGACGGTGAGGGTGACGGTGAGGGTGACGGTGAGGGTGACGGTGAGGGTGACGGTGAGGGTGACGGTGAGGGTGACGGTGAGGGTGACGGTGAGGGTGACGGTGAGGGTGAGGGTGACGACGTGAGGGTGACGGTGAGGGTGACGGTGAGGGTGACGGTGAGGGTGACGGTGAGGGTGACGGTGAGGGTGACGGTGACGGTGAGGGTGACGGTGAGGGTGACGGTGAGGGTGACGGTGAGGGTGACGGTGAGGGTGACGGTGAGGGTGACGGTGAGGGTGACGGTGAGGGTGACGGTGAGGGTGACGGTGACGGTGCCGGTGACGGTGCCGGTGACGGTGCCGGTGACGATGAGCGTGACGATTAGCATGATAGTGAGCGTGATAGTGATGGTGTCGGTGAGAGTGATAGTGATGGTGTCGGTGAGAGTGATAGTGATGGTGTCGGTGAGAGTGATAGTGATGGTGTCGGTGAGAGTGATAGTGATGGTGTCGGTGAGAGTGATAGTGATTGTGGCGATGACGGTGGCGGGGCTGGGGTGGGGGCGGTGAAGTCGCTGATGGATGTGGCGGTGGTGTCGAGGGAGACAGCGACAGAGGAGGCCGTCTTCAGCACAAGGGAGCTGACATTTCCAGCAGGATTTTACAAGCTGCAGAGTTTGTTGGAGCGTTGGAAGAGAGTAAGTTTGAAAGACGTGGGAGCAAATGTTATTTCATAATTTTGTACTTGGAAGTTTCCGCTGCGTAGGATGGGAAAAGTTGATCCTATGAGGTCAGCGGCTTGAACCTCGAGTAATGCTCCTTGTTTAACGCTGCAGGCTGTATGCAAACTTGGTTTCATATCTTGTGGATTCTCAGTGTTCCTCACGGTATAAGACGCGCTGAGTTGACTCGAGTGTTTTTACTGGGCGCTTGTCTTAAGTTAATTTGACTTATGTGACACGAACAATCGATTTACTCTGATGCGTAGCCTTCATAAAACCGAACCGGATATGACTGTGGGATGTATTAAATATATATTTGGATTACTGGATGTCTCTACAATATGTAGCAATTTATAGCGAGAACTTACGAAATACATTCTTATAAATATTGCCTGCATTATTTCACGCCTTGAATCGTTTTGAACAAGATGAATAGAATATTTTATGTAGCCAAGAATTCTTAACAATATTTTATAGTTGTAGTTATTTTTTTTATTTATCAAGTTGTCAGGAATGAAACTTGATAGGCTCTTCAGAATTCTTTAGAGGTAACATTAATATTTCACGCTACGATCCCACTTGAATATGTGATTTTCTCTACGTAATGACGTTAACCAGTGCATATCAGTGTTTATGTCAGTTATGTTTAGACTTTCATAATAGTATTGGTCAGCCATTTTTTTATGTCTGAACTTTAGATCATGACAGTCAGTTATGGGAATGCATCTTAGATCATTCAGGAACCTTTCTAGAAGCTCATATCCACAAAAGTCTAAGATTGTTTAATCAACATACTACAGTTTATGTCACTACTCACTATTCCATTCTGCTTAGATATCATTGGCCGTGCTCTGTGCCGAGTTCCTCTGCGTTTCAACACTCCCTCCACTCGCCGCCGACCTGTTTTATTCATCTGCCTCCCTTCCCGCCCCCACTTCCCCCGCGCAGCAGATCTCCCTGTAGGATGTATCTGTCACGCCACTGTCCCCGCGGCGCGCTTCCCCAACGCGTCCCACCAGCCGAGACCCGCCGTCGGAACGTCACACGCCCCTCGCCGACCCCGCCCCGTTGGCGTCGCACCGCGTCCCGCTGGACGGCATTCCTTGGCGCCCCGCCCCACGCACATTCGTCTTGGCCGCCTCTGGATCTCCATCTGTTCTCTGCGCCACCCAGTCGCCGCCCGGGTGGATCTAGGGCGCTCGCATTCTGCATACGTCGGAGTGGATGATTGCATCCATTCCAGCCTCCCCCCCCCACAAACCACCGGCTGCGATAGCTCAGCGGCAACGCCGTTACATCTGCAGCGTCGTTAGAATGTGACTCTCCACGGAGGCGGATTTTCGGTTCTACCTAATGAGCTGGGTCGAATTCAACCACTGTCTGGAGAAGAATTCTAGCGGCTGGCTGCTCTGATCGTGCATTCTCTCCATACCTGACGGATTCCCAAACAATACCCTAATAAACGCGCCACGGGTCACAGGCGATATTTACATTCCCATTTTTATTCTCCTATTCTTTTTATAGTTAATATTTAATAATATCTTAATAATATACAAAACCAACAATATATTAATACCAGACATATACACAACTATAATGAGTATTCTGTATATTCTGTATTAAACATATTTCAGTATTCAATAATGATGTGTGTATACTCCGTAAATAAATATTACGCATAGAGCCCAGACAACAATTCGCAAATATATTTGCATATTTCAGTGAGAGCTGCTACGCTGGCAACAGTCTGGTTTGATCCAAGGTCGCGCTCGGCGTCAGAAGTCGCTTCAGTGCTTCTCGCGGCTTCTTCCATCCCTTGTTCGAGCCCGGCTAGTGGCCGACGGAGACCTTTATATTTTGCCTCATAACTCTTCTCCGAATGGTCAAAATGACCCCGAATTTCTTCAATGTACGTTTCAGATTTTACATTGTCCACAGACGAAATCTCAAAAACTTCACAGCCTGCATTCGTTGTTATCCACTTTGATAACACTTGTAGCCAGCCTCCATTAATATCAGCGCTATGGGTAGGTCCTCAACCACCACCCGTTCAACTTCACCAATAATAATACCAAAAGGAATGTATTTCACATTTGGAACAACTCGCATCTCGAGCAGGTTTTTGTCCAGTTTCCCTGATCCATTGAGCAAAGCCTAAGATCATATTGCTTATGTACTACATAAAACGTAGCTTCATTATGCGCACGTTTTCTGGAGCTCTTCTTTTTTCTAGTTAGGGTAGAAATAGAGCCGGTGCCGTGAGTTTCTATTTTGGTAGTTATACTATAAAATCAAATATACATTTTGTTGATTTATTCAAATAAGTTTTCAAAAACTCTGGAGAGAAAATGTCTAGTTCTTCTTCTGTTGCTAAACTCTCTTAGAGTACTTCCATTCGTGATTCAGCTATTACATTGAAGGGTCGAGAGGAGAGACTGGAAAATGTGCGCAGTTTGTACTTCTTCCAAAATGTCTCATACCATTTCTATCATTTTTGACGAAAATATACCAAATCAAATCAAACAGCTGGTCCCTAGCATCGCCATCACCAGTACCAACACAACCGGTTCTATCGCCATCGCAATCGCCTCCATCAACACTAAAGTTATTACAACTAACAAATGCTATCACCATCTCTGCCGGTGTACTCATCACCTCTTCTATCGCTATCAGCACCGGGCCCTCTACTCTCACCATCATCAGAACCATCTCTGACACCACTCTCACCAATTCAACCACCACGCAACTGTATCACCATCACCAGCAGCTCAATCAGCACTATCATCCCCAACAAACCCTGCAGCACAATCCCCTACCACCCCTACCAGCCACAATTCCAGCAGCACAATGAACACTACCAACACCTCATTAGAATCAGTTTCCTCCCTACTTCCGACATTGAGATTTGTATAAATGAGTTTCTGCTGCATTCCGTCGCAAGAACAATTTTTTCACCACCACCATCACAGCCGCCGGCACCACCACCGCCGCCACCATCGTCACCACCGCTTCCACCGCTTCCACCGCCGCCACCGCCGCCACCACCGCCACCGCTGCCACCGCCGCCACCTCCACCACCACCACCACCACCACCACCACCACCACCATCACCGCCGCCGCCACTACCACTACCACCACCACCACCACCACCGCCACCACCGCCACAACCGCCACCGCCACCGCCACCGCCACCGCCACCGCCACCACCACCGCCACCGCCACCGCCACCGCCACCGCCAACACCAACATCAACACCAAGAACTCTGGATCTCAATCACCGCCAACACTGCCGCCGCAGTCACTCTCCTTCGCGCCACAAGTTTCATCTCCGCCTTCGACTTTCCTTTTCCTGACCCCACCGCCTTTCCATCTGTCGCCGCCGCAACCACCACCGCCTCCACGGCGTTCCCTCCTCGGATCTTTTCCGCGGTCGCCCTCGGCCCGTCAAGCGTTGAGCCCAAGCAGCGCCCAAGGAAGCGGCGCGGCCCGCCTGCCGCGCCAGCAAACTCTAACGAGGCACCTTAAGGCCACGCACGCGGAATGCGATTCGTTGCCCTTTGTGCTTCCGACGTTCAGCATTCTCGTTTTAACGTGGAGGTCTCTGGCGAGGAGATTGGCAAGAGCGCTTTTCCAACGCTTTAAACGTAATTACGTGCCGTCGGTTTGGCTTGTCACCAAAATGTTCCTTGGCAGGCAGGAAATTACGGTCGGACGGACAGGAGACAAGTCGCAATCCACTGTTCTAGAACATCGCAATTTGCTGAGTGATGGTAGTTTTGCATTTTCCATCACTTGCAAAATAATAAATTTAATTGAATGATCCGTTTTAAGTGAGGCTATCAATTCTTATCGTACTCTGAACCGTAGCTGAATGAATTGCCGTACGATAGTTGTGATCAGTAGTTGTTCAGAAAACTGTGGTTTCGTCGTTGAGCTGCTTTATCCCCAAGAAATTTACACACGTGTAAAGCAATATTTTGCGGCGAAAATTTCTATATTCGCCTGTTTGGTCGTAATGTTATTTGGGCAATTTTTTATGAGCCTTGGTATCCCTACCCCCTCTTCATCACCACCGTTAGATGCATGAACGGTAAAAGTAAGCAAGCGTTGTTGTAAAAAATCTTAAAACTACAACGTTCACTCTCATCTAACGATCTATTTTTTATCGTAAATGAGCTGCGTATTTTATATAATATTACTGGCGTTATAATAAAGAAACATCACTCTTGCAAACTGAGGGATAAAAAACCCATGAGCGGATATTAGCCTTGACTGTCGATTGCGCTATCGAACGGGGATCTTAAAAACTGAGTTCTCTAGACGCAACTAAAGTTTCTCCTATAGGATATCTCACTTCATATTTTACCGTCTTTTTTACAGGTAAATTTTCTACAGAATTTGCGATTCGTGTTCATGAATCTGGAATGACCTTCACTCATATTTGCCCATGACCCTTTCTTGCAAGCAGCAGCGCCAATCTGTTTTTAAAACTTTGTAGCATAGGATTGAACTGTGTAAGACCTTCTCGTTTCCTTATATAATGCTCCAGGAAAGTCTCTCCGCAATGAGCCAAGTCACGACCTCGTATTAAAAATTACATTTATGTTGGTAGCAACCAGATCACCGAGAAACAATTAAAGGACACAACACTTCCAGCATCTGTTATGATTGGGGTACGCAATTTACTTTTTACAAGCTGCAGCTCGTGCTAACAAAGTAGCTCGTTGTTAGCACTCTAACCAGCAAGGTGTCACTGCGAAGAATTTCCTGGCACGCTGTATATGTAATGTTTTCTGCTGCATGGTGCCCTGTGCGTGACGAGACTTTCTGAGCCTGGTCTGCAACAAAGAGGTGCAGAAAGAAAATAGAATCTGATAGAACAACACTAGCTCGCCTGGTCTCTTCGGAGGAAAAAAATGCTGTGTTTACGTTCACGGCTCACCGTTTGTCATAGTGAATATCTTGTTGCCTCCAAAAGCAGGTTTGAACCAATCCAGATTTGTTAATGGAACTCGCGTCCTCTGGGAACAGAATTCTACCATTTTCCCAATTTATTTCTTGGTATGCGACTCCTTTGCTGAGGTATCTTCTCTTATGTTAACTTGCTGGCGAAAACACACACCTTACCTTTTTAAGAGCGAATTTTGATGATCAATTTTTGACTTTATAAAATACTGTTTTATTCGTGTGAACGTAATTGCGCAGTACTTGAAATTATTTTTACTCGCAATTTAATTACGTTATTTTGACCTTCACGCTGTGTATCTAAACACTTAAATTATGTAATTTATTCGGAATTCAAATATTATTCTTGTTCGTCAGAACGAATTTTGCCTGCCTCTAAGACTAAAATTGACAGGACAAATTCTCAAGTTTGGAATTTGCTGAATTTTACGGTATACTAATGGACTGCAGAAACAAAGAGCTGCTGAACTATTCGAAATGTTTTCTTAAGTAGTACGCAAGCTGCTCGAGATTAAAGAATAAAATGCTCTCGTATAAAAATGTGTTAATTAAATATTTTTACATAAACACTCTTCACGATCACTGAAATAACTTAGTACAGCACAACAATTCTTTACATACTATGTATATCAAAATTTGCTGTTTCCAAACGCAATACGTGCATAGCAAATATTCAATGGCGGGTTGTCTTTTCGTACGATCCTTGTTGTTGCATTAAGTCGGTTGTGTCATAAGAGTTGATGTCCTGGGTTTTAAAATAGGTAGAATAACATAATGAAATGTTTGCATTTTTCAGCCAAAATATAAATAACTTGATGAGTTCAATTAGTACCTGCATTACGGACGTTAATATATTACTTTTTAAACAGATGATTTCCCTGATATAAATGTTATCCATTTGATATTCGTCAGGAACTGGTGCCAAATATTTAAGGATCATTTCATTTTTTAGCTTATCACCACATGATACAAACAGTATAATTATTACTACATTTGATATATTATCACTGTGTTAATTAAATATTTGAGATATTACTTGATTTCTCTATGAATTCATTAAAGTTCAAATAAACATTTCTTTTTCATGCTCTGAAACTTACTCAAACATAATTCCTATACAAAGGCGCATGTGGATATTGCTTATGGCCCTCCATAAGCGCAATGTTTTCAAGTCTCGCAAAGTACCTCTTCTTTTTCTTTTGGGCATTCCTTTTTGTTGTAACGATTAATGATTTTCTTTTGAATGTGACTATCGCCATTATAAAATTAGTAGTGGTCACCCTTCGAAAATGACGGGACAAAATCAATGTATCATAGTTTTAATTCAATATTATGAATGGTAGAAGACAGTTCAATTTCTTTATACGTAGCTTTAAGGTTTTTCCATTTCAAACTTTCTTTTATTTACATTAATTGATTGTAACTGCGGTTCTCCATAGAAACGCGAAACGATTTTAGGGAGGCCCTGAAAAGGCTCTGAAGAGGATCCTGAAAGGGGTTAGATGAATTTGCGTATTATTTGCGATTGTTACCACTGGTTGACACATCTCATAAAGGAAACGAAACGAATTTAGTTGTTGCATTATATGTTGTAGTGAGTTTAGACACACTCGGAATCCAACAGAGTATGTCTCAAAGTTTAGGGCTTCGGGGTTTCCAGGAATGGCACTTTCCTCCTTTGTCACTGGAGAAGGTTTTACTATGAAATACTGGGAAGAATTTTGTACTATGAAATAATTGTTGTTCGTAATAAATAGGTAAGGTTTATTTTATTACTGAGAGTGCATTTAGTTTAACCTGCCCTTGTCTTTACAATTGAGCACCTGTAGCTTTTTCCTAATCATCAAAGTAGATCCGTAGCGCGGGTTGCGATCAGAAATATATAATACTTCTGCCTCTGGAGATACCCATTTCCGACGGGTGCAAATAACCGGGTCAGGTGCGACGCCGCCTTCCTACACAAACGTGCGAGATCGATTGCCGAAAAACTCCAATCAACCCGCGAAACCGAATTGTGCGCCGCAAAAAGTACCGAATTGTAATGCCAGATATTGTTCGAATGTAACCACATTTTTTGGCAACGCGGTGGATTTTTAATTTTTTTATTGCTTCCGTTCTATCCGAAATATCTTTTTTGGTAGCATTTCCTTAAACTATAAGTAATAATAGGCACAAAACTCGAGTTTCTATCTTCTTTACATTGCTCTATCTTTACCTTACAGTCTCGAAAACGCAGAAAATTATGTTATAGTTGATGGTGAAGAAGTGCAGCTTTCTGTTAGGATAAAAAAAACTACGGGGTTAAAATAATCTCCTATTTTGATCGTGTCTGCTCGAGTTTGCGGAAGTCAAAACGGAATTATTTGTCAGCCCTTGGGTTTGCGGTAGATCAGGCCGCTCTGAAGAGGAAGCGGCTTGAACTAATGAAAATTATGATTAGAGTCTTGTAGAACTTCGGACGCATCCTGGCGAAAGCACATCACTCTAAAGACTTCAAATTAATATCCCGGGTATGGGTCTGACACCAAGGATCCATCCATCATACGGGAGCCCCCTGCGGATAAAGGACGGTCGCTAACATTCCGCTCTTCCCTCTGTCTCTCCCGCTGCTGAGAAAAACGCCCTAGACGACGTGCCCTTTAATTTTGCCGAAGAATCGTTGTGAAGGTACGATACGTCTGGGAAGTGCAAGCGAATGAAACATCGGAAAATGAAGATAGAGGAAATAAAACAGAAAGCAAGTTTACTCAGCATGAATTATTTCCAGGTTTGATTCAAAGCTAATAAATGGATTTAGACGTGTGTTGGGAAGCAGATTGATATTGTGGGAGGGATGCTGGAGGGAAAACTCTTTAAAGGAAACAGATTTTTCAACAATAAAGTTTCATTAATAACTTATTACAGGAATACGATTGTTAAACAAAGCACA
This sequence comes from Teleogryllus occipitalis, assembly GCA_011170035.1. Lineage (NCBI taxonomy): Eukaryota > Metazoa > Arthropoda > Insecta > Orthoptera > Gryllidae > Teleogryllus > Teleogryllus occipitalis. The sequence goes on along the minus strand of BLKR01004942.1, from coordinate 25,684 downwards.
CCATGTTTCCCCCCACAATCCCCACACCTTCATAAGTCATTCTCTTTTCTCGCCACTTCGTACAAAATGCAGCCCTTGCGGTCACTCATAAACAATACAGGCCTTGTATTCGATTCGGCTCATCTCAGCTGACTCCCTTCCTCACGGCGCCACCTCTCGTCGGCGACCTTCAAACTGCTACTACTCCACGCCGCACCTGCCGGCCAGAGCTGCCAACCAACTCGTGCAGCCAACCCCAGCGTAAGATACGCGCAATCCCACAATATTTAGAAATCTAATTTAATGATAAAAAATCATCGTACTTTAGTTGACATTTCGAAACACTGGGGAGAAAGTTAATATTTTTAATTCGTTTTTAAATTGTTTGCATGCCCATGTTTCGTTTATCAGCGCATGTTTTAATACTAATTCCTAGATGATAAAAAGATTGTCACTATAGTGTTTGTTTAGTTGATTAATTAATACAAGAACCAGCTTCGTTGTTTATATGTCTATAAGTATAGAAATTATTATTAAGATATGTATGCATTTGTCATTTTGAATGGATGTTCCGCCTGTGCGGACTATTCAGGTATCTTTTAAGAATGAATTTAGGAATTTAGTTTTGGATCCATATATTTTTGCTATGATACTCCGGAACGGAAGAGTCTTACTAAAGGTTAAGGTTTTGAAAAGCTATAGACTTACGTTAGCACACTACTTCCATTAAGTTTTCAGCTGTCAAACATAATTTGATACTAATTGAATTTCGTCGTAATTTATTCCAATTTTTCATCAATATTTGTATTGACTTGAAAATAAGTACGCACCTTCCTCACCGTGTTTCATTTATTTAACACTACTAGCTTTAACGATTAAGTGAACGTTCGTAGTCAAGAGACTTGGGCCCTCCCAAAATTCGTAAGGAATTTCATGCGGACGAAAACTATTCACGAACTGTTCCAATTTGTTACTTTCGTTTAATCGCAATAATTAATTTTCATTATTAACGTTACCATCATCAAAACTATTTTCTTGATCGTAATTATGAACTACACTAATCATTTTCTCCACCCTAATAAGTGGTAGTTAGAAGCACGCGATACATAAACTTTAGATGTAGACGGAGAGCCGCGCGTATAAACGAGAACCACGTGTGTTACCAACTTGCGACGTAAATTGCGAGGAATATTAGGGCACATGGTACATTCCAATCCTCATTAGTATATTCTTACGGAATAATAATTTACTATCTCAATCCTGTCAGGCCTTGCGTAGTACACTGGACAAGCTCAGAGCGAAAAAAGGGGAAAATAGAAAAAGAAAAGAAGAAAAGTTAAAATTAAGAAAAGAAGAATTGCAACAACATCAGCAACAACAACTAGAAGTAAAATGAGGTTGATTTTATTTATTAATGACTGTAATATACGTACTTGGCTTCTTGTAATACATAACGTATAAATTGTGTCCAATAACGATATGAAAAAAAGGAGGAAAAACAGAGGAAGAAGACCGAGGCGGAGGAGAAGAATAAATGTTGGAAGGCGGAGGGGAGGTGGAAGAGTTGGAGGAGGCCCAAGGCGGCAACGCACGTGCCCCGTCCTCTCTGTCCCCGGCGCGCTCTTAACTCCCCGTCCCACCCGTCCTCCAGTCGAGTCCCCGGTCATGCTTTCGAGGTCGAAACTCTCGCCTAGCAGGTCCTCGACATAAATCTCCCCAGACGCCGTGTTCCCTGCAATTTATGTCCGGGATTAACATGGAAATTAAAACACTTCCTAGCTGTAGACACAACTTTGTTAATTACTTTATTTCATACGCGCCGGAGACAAAATGCGAGGAAAGAACGAACGGGTGCGATGGCACGACAACACCAATCCAAAAGTTCCACGATTAATAATATTAATTTCGAAATTCGATGGTTACCTCGGAGCGGGGGTAATTTATCCTTTTCGGAATCGGCGAGTTGGTGAACGTGCTTTCCGAAAGCCTGCGCCAATTATGTCAGTAAAATATTAATCCCCGCGGGACAGATCCGGGGCCTCTGTCATCAGGCTCCCTCTTCCCGCGAAGTTCTTAGCGACCCCGTCTCTTTTGTAAGTAGTGCTGGAGGCCGCCATGCGGGTTTGCTTAAACGGCACACTTTCGTAAAGTGACGGCGGCGAGGAAGTTGGGAGTTAAAACTTGGCGTGGGTTCGAGAGGCGTTCTCGCCCTGAACTTGTGTTTGCTCCATTCGGCGCGTGGCCCTGCCCGCCGCCGCCGCCGGAAGTGCAGTGGAAGGGGAGAGCACAGTGAAAAGAGGGGGGAGGGCGGTCAGGAGGTAGGAAAAAGGAGGGAAGAAAACGAGAGCGGAGAGAGAAGATGAAGGAAAACGAGAATTTAGACGGTGGAAGCGGGGGTGACAGGTGTCCGGGGAGACAAGAAGGCGATGTGGAGGTGAGGTGTTGGAGGGTAGTGCGGCAAGGAATGAAGCTGATGGCACTGGCGCTGGCGCAAAAGGCCCTGGACTTGGGTTCGGTGCGTGGCTCTTCCCGTCGCCTAAAGTGCAGTGAAAGGGGCAAGGGTGAACGCATTGAAGAGTGAGTGGAGTGAAGTCGGGAATTAGGGGAAAGGAGGAAAGAAAACGAGAGCGGAGAGAGAAGAAAACGAAACGAGAATTTGGACGGTGCAAGCGGAGGTGAAGTAGTGTCCGGGTAGACAGGAGGTGGCGAATGGGAGACGAATGGGACGCGAATGGAAGGCGAATGGGAGGCAAATGGGAGGCGAATGGGAGGCGAATGGGAGGCGAATGGGAGGCGAATGGGAGGCGAATGGGAGGCGAATGGGAGGCGAATGGGAGGCGAATGGGAGGCGAATGGGAGGCGAATGGGAGGCGAATGGGAGGCGAATGGGAGGCGAGGTGTTGGAGGGTAGTGCGGCAACGAATGAAACTGATGAAAAAGGCACTGAATTAAAAGGCCCTGAACTTGTTTGCTCCATTCGGCGCGTGGCCCTGCCCGCCACCTCCGGAAGTGTGGAATTGTGTATTATACTCAACGGTGCAAGAAGTGTGCCAATTATGAGTGGTGGAGTGTAGTCGGGAGTGGGGCGGGGCGGGGCGAGGCGGGGCGGGGCGGGGCGGGGCTGGGCGGAGTATGGAGCGGAGCTGGGAGGGACGGAGTCGGGGGTGGAGCAGGGCAGGGTGGAGTCGGGAGCGGAGCGGGGCGGGGCGGAGTCGGGAGCGGAGCGGGGTGGGGCGGAGTCCGGAGCGGGGAGGGGCGGAGTCGGGGTGGAGCGGGGCGGAGTCTGGTGAGAGCGGATCGGGGCTGAGTTTGGAGCGTAGCGGATCGGGCCGGGGCGAGACGGAGTGCGGAACGAAGTGAATCGGGGCGGCGGGGCGGAGTCGGAAGTGGTTGGGACCGGGGCAGAAGCGGGAGCGAATCGAGGCGAGTAGACTGTGGGAGCGGAGCGGATGGTGGCGAGTGGGAGTCCGGAGCGAATCGCACCGGGACGAGCCGGAGTCTGAAGCGGAGCGGAGCGAGGCTGATTCGCGAGCGTGTCGATTCTGCTCCTCGGGATGTCTTGAAGCGAAATGGTGGGAGCGTCATAGCGGTGGGAGAGGAATAGCCCTGAGAGGCCAAAGGCGAGGAAGGGTCGTGAGCGAGGCCACTACATGGGGTGCGGTGAAGCGGACCGGCACGAGGTTCGGAGATGGGCGCGATCGGGGATGGGCTGCAGTGGTGGGATGAGGAGGGGAGGGAGGGGAGGGGCGGGTCGCGGCGGCGTGCGTGGCGTGGCGGGGGCGGTCGAGGCGCCGCGGCCGGCCGCCTCATGGGCAATTTAAGCGTGGCCCTGCGCCCCGCTCGCAGAGTGCGGCAATTACCCGCTTAATGAGTGGCATCGATGCATATCTAATGGAAGCGCCGTTTAACATCGGCAATCGATGGTGCGTCGGCGAAAGAATGGTTGAGATCGATACACTTTCATGGAATCGTTGCGCTGCTTGACGTGTGGCTTCGGTGTGGAATAGTGAACCGTGTACATTGAACGGTTCACATTGCGCGTGGCCATTCATTAACCATACCGTTTGGCGGCATTGCAGCAAAAATGTTCGTATCGTTTTGTTTTTGTACAAGCGAATGGCTCTTGTTTATGTGGCTTTTATAGGAATGAACAAGGATACTTGAATGTCGATGTATAAATCAACAAATCTATTTCTGCTCAATTTGACAATATCGATGAAATGAATGGCAATTATTCGCGTCACATTTTCATTTATAATGTAATGCTCACGGAGTTTTTCTACTAATGTGGTGCGTAGGAAATATGTTCACCTACTGAACTACTTGCCAATATTTTAACAATCATTTATTCCGCAACGCCATTATAGTTTTACGACTCTCTTCTTCCTATTCTAACATAATAATGATGATTCTGACATAACATAATCATAAAATGAACATTCAAGTGTTCAAATGAAGGAATCTGTATAAATAATATCAATTTTTTGTTTGAAAAGGATTTAATGATTCTAAAACAGTAATTAGTCATGAATAATAATTTGTAATCGACCAGTCCACTGGTGTATGTATTCGAAACTTTTTATTGCATCTCTTGTAAACGTATTTTTCAGCACTTTTTTATGTTTCTTCGTCGTTTTGTTAATATCTGTAATGGTCAACTTATAGTAACGAAGGTAATAGCATAGTGGATTAATTTTTTAATCTTTCCAATCCTCTTTAAAGATTGAGGAACATTGCGGACGTGTAACTTTGTGCTGGTCCAAAAATGTAAGAGCGTTCGTTTCAAGTAACAACAAACATCTGGAATTTTTAAAGCACATTTAATTACTCTCATTATCCCTCGCGGAGATAACTGTTGGAAACATTGTGTTATAGCGTTGCCTTGAAGTGCCAGTACCATGCTAATTAACTACAACCTTTGCTTTGAATTTTATAACTAGTTGCCGACACTTGCCTTTATCATCCCTGAGTCCATCCCTGGCTTGTTATCTCCACGTACAACTATGTTTTAACACTTTCTTTTATGCAGTACCCTGTACATAATGAAGATTAATGCAGTAAAATTTATACAAAAATAACGACAATTCTTTTCATGACATGTAATTAACTTTTTCGTATTCTTCGTTCTGATATCAGGCATCCACACTAGAACATGTGAATTGTAATAGGTCGTTTGAATTAGTCTCAATTCAGTTCAGTTCCAACGTCACTTCTTTTTATTCTACAGCAGAGTAATGCCTCCCAATTTATTTCTAATCAGATAGTGAACTCTCGTTTTCTTTCCTCTTGCATCGTTACTTTTGTTCACCACTCTTACATTGTAACTTCCCTTTTGTAAACAGACGGCTTGCTTCCCTGTTCGAAAGTGGGAGGAAGCAAATAATTAAAGAAGAGTGAACCTGAGACTCGGAATTTATAAGTTCATAAAGCATCCAAAGAAGGGCCTAGTTCTGTACGATATACCCGATTGAAAAGCGAATGTATTTCTTATCTAGTGAATACTCCAGTGTTTCAGAATAAAGGTGGGCGCATAGGATGTAGAGGGATGGAAAAATATCATATTTTACCACTTAATTTGCGGTGTGAAATCACATATAACGGAAGTACACACGAGAGATTTGCCTCTGATTTCCAGGTAACTGCTGAGCACAGATGTTCAGCTGGTAACGCTATGACGCAGGCGGGGATATTTCATGTACCTGCCGCACACCTGTGCTTACACGATTGCTTGACAGTCAGGAACAACTGCCACATGTGTAAATCCCTTTTAAGAAATTTTTCACTGTAGGTTCATTGAAAATAATTGGTCGTTTTCGACCCCACTACATGCGCTAGAAGTTTGTAAATTTATTCTGAGACACTCAGCAGGATCCAAGAAACACCACTGTAATGTACCAACAATATGGGTTGTTAACGTTTGCGTTGAAAATTAGAAAGTACACCACAAAACAATACAGTGTTAAACACGATTTGCTAATTTCAAAATCAAAAATAATAAGCTAAATGGATTAATCTTCATACCACAATAGCAAAGATTTCCTTCATTGATATCACACATGGGACTGCTATACTAAAGATGAAGAATTAAGTACGCAGAATCCAGAATACAATCACGAAACAAAACTACAGTTTCGTAGTAGGAGCAAATAACGGAACATTAGTTTGGTAGTCACAAAACAGCGACCTAAGCCAAGGTAGTGCCAAGGGAAAAGGCAACGTTGACTGTACTAGTAATTGATAGATTGCGGGCTCGATCACTGCAAAATGCTGAAAATTTGCCTCATCCTAACACCGATGAGCTTGCGGCTCCTGCAGAAATCTTATTCACAGGTGACGACGCTGCCCAGTGTTGCTTATGGTTACCCGTTTTACTTGGAATGCCGGAACAGCACCTTTTATAGCACGGATTGCACACTTTCACCGATTACACCTTTTATTCCCTTTCAATCATCATCATCGCTCCAACGCACCTGGGGAAGCTGCGGGAGTGTACATCCCGTCCTACCCCGCTCCGTCATAACTTGCACACGCCAGCGAGGCAACGTCCGCCTTGCAACCCTACCACTCTAGGAAGAAGAATAAACTGCACAGCCAAGTAAGCAAGCGGTTTCACATCGTAAAGTATACCCTGTTATATCCGTCTACTCGAAATCCCCACAGCGAAACTGCAAAATTTGTTGAAATGTGGTAAGTGTGTCTGTTAAGTCCATGAGAGGGTACATCGGTCATCGTTGAAATCTATGTTTTAGACATGATGCTCCGAGAAAACAGTGACGTATGGACGTAACTATGAAAACGGTATTTTCGTTTTTGTCACTGTGCAGAGAAACAGAACACTTTAGTCTATATTTTACGACAATTCTCGTTCTAGAAAAACTTACTCTTGCACAGTTGCGACTTCCAAAATAATGTTCCGTTATTTGCTCCTACTGTGATACTGTAGTTTTGTTACGTAATTGTGTTCCGGATTGCAATGGTGCAACATCCACTTAATGTGTATTCATTTCTGTCCCTGTTCGTATGGTCCATAAAAACCAACTGCGTAAAGTTCGTATGCAATTGCAACACACGGCAGCCTTGTGTGCCCCAGTGACGCATAAATTGGAATACGTTAGAAAAATTCTTGAACATTTAGCGCTCGCGAATTGTTCTTTCTAGTTCTATATGAAGGGTTTATTTCCAAAGTGACAAATATCCAAGAACCACAATTCTTAAGGAAGGAAAATCTTTCAAATTTAGCCTTATAGTTCAAAATACGCTTCAATGGTTTTCGGATACCATTTAACACAGGAGAACCACAATTTTTAAATATAATTCTTGGCAGCATGGCGCAAAAGCTTGTTAATGCATTGGCGCATAAAACCAGAAAACAAACAGAAATGTTTACACTTTGAAAATAAACACTTAATGTTTTCTTATATCTCGAAACATTTTCCGTTTCGTTTCCCCTACGTTGTCTACTGCATCCACCGTGGTCAGTAGCGGTAGAATCAACGCGTTGCGGGTGGCTTGTCTAGCGAGCGGACTCGGTGAGTGCGAAATGAGGATACACCGCACTGCTGTCATAACGCGACCCCCTCGCCTCCTTCCCCGAAGTGCTTCCTCCCTCCCCGCTGTAGCCGCCACAGAACACCCAGTGGCGAAAGCGAATAACAGTCAAGCCTTCTCTGGGGCGAATTCAAACATATGTAATCATTGTCGGTCTGAAAGGCGCAGATTAAATGCTGCAGCAATTGCATTTCCTGAGGTTTTGGGGTCTGAATGCGGTATAAGGCAATTTATGATTGTGGTGTGGAATGTATAGGACCATCAGTATAATTCCGTATATTCATCTAAATCATCACCCGAAAAGCCAAGAGTTAGACTGTCTGCAATCGGTTTTGGATATGGAATATTTGGGTTGATGCAATCTAACGCGCCATGCTATACGTCACAATCAGGGCAAAATCAAACTTTGATTGATATCCTGGCACCTCAACAGCTATGGTCATTCAGTTCCATTTGGTACTGAAGGTATCTCCCACAGTGAGCCACCGTCCCCTCCAGGACAAACTTTAAGCTCCCAACTGGTCTTCCGTCATGTGCGGTAGTGTAGTGCATGTAGGTGTGAAGTTGAGGAAAGGATAGGACAAAGAAGAAGGAAAAATTGCGCGCGTTCTACGGCCCGTTTGTTGAGGCACTGCTCCGGCATTGGCTTGGTATTGATCAGAGAAAGTACGGAAAACTATCGATCGGAGCAGCCGATCGGGGCCGTATTAATTCTCCTCCAGAGAGCGGCTGAATGCGACCTTGCTATGTAGCTTGTGTCGAAAATCCGTCTGGGCTAGAAACTTGGGACTTCCTAGTCAGGGATTGCCTCAAACTTCGGTATTTTCTTCAGACTATGAAGATCTGTGAAGACATAGCAATTGATGTTTTCGAAGGGTGACTCTTGGCGCAATGGCTAGTGCATGCAACTTCCACCGCTGGGACTCAGTTTCCAATCATGGCCAATCCATTGAGAATTCGTGTTCGGCAAAGTGAGCTGTCCGAAGAATTTCTTGTAGTTCTCCCATTTCTCCTCCCATCCATTTCACAATTTCTCCATCATTATCGCTATTATTTCCTCATTTCATTATAATGATCTTAAACAATCTCAGCATTTTATTGTCCTTGAAAATGGGATAATAAATGAAAATGAACGCATGTGAATCAATGTAATGTACAATAACTGAGTACATGAACGCAACCTTGCTCAGAGGTTGTTGAATAAAAGTTTCTTTGATTTTCTGTTGGAGCCCTGGCCCTTCTGATTTGATACTCTGCCTACCAACCGGATTTGTTTGTAAGCATGGAACATTTATGTCTACCATCCGTACATGTCGGGTTGTAGATTCAAAATCCTCCGAGTTTATTTATTTCTAATCCCAATACTCTTTCTCACGATAACAAACGCGTTTCTTGGGACACCCTATTTGATATATCATGTTTAAAATTATATTTATATTTTTCTTGCCTAAATAGTTCAGTATTTTTCAGCTCAAAGGGTTAGTGAACTTGTAAACTGCGTAGATTTACGTTCATAAATTCTTTCCGTCGTTTTCTCTACGAAATAAACGCACGTCATTTGAAATAACGCTGGAATACACTACCAAATACAACCTTGTTAATGAGAACGAAGCACACGATGATTTCTACACATATAGGAAGCACCTGTAAAAACTGTTGGAATAACATGACCCCTAGGACTGTTAACAAGGCAGACTGTTATTCGCGGAGATGAAACGCGTTATATGGTGTAATTGTTGCGAAATGTTAAGAAAAAAGTGCATGTCCAACGAGAGACCCGAATTCACAATCTATTCAATTGTAATTCGCAACCCCGCACCTTACGCGCCTGGGCTACCTGTGGCACTGTATTGCGCTTTATAAATTCCAGTGTCTTGCAAATGTTGTGGGTCTGGATGTGCTGTGTGTATTTGTAATTAACAAACATGTTTGTTCAAAGGACTCCAATGCAGCATATGCAGCTTTATGCATGATTATTCCCAGTGTGGTCGAGGGGGAGAATTCGAACTCTCCATGCTGTTTCCACGCGGCTCCGTTGTTCAGTCTAATGCGAGCACCGGCACAGTAGGTGCATTCAGTACAAACGTTCCTGCAATCACATACATGAGAATTTATAACACCCAATATACTCTCCCGTAAAAAAATGTTTAGGTTTCACATGATGTAAAAAATAGAATTATCTAAGAAAATAAAAAAGCATAAAAAGATACGGTACGAGAAGAACTGGAGAAAACATGATCATTCTTCAACAACGTTTGGAGGTTGAAGGCAACACGATGGATCAATAAAGGTAGTAGTTAAAGGTTAATAAAGGCAGCAAATTTCTCATGTTAACTGTTATTTTGGAGAAGAAAATCTATTTCAGGACATTTTTCTTATGTACAAATGTGTGCTTGGTTGTATTACATTAGACAGGTTCTACAATGCGTAAGAAAGTATTGATAGATAATGATTATGGGATAACTGATGCAAATAGATCACGTGAATAATGAATCGTCTGAGAAACGCGGATACCACAGGAGGTAGTGCTCCCAGTTTGTTCACACATGAAATCAATATAATTTGAATCGCGAGATTTTAAAAAATAATACAAAGTATAGGTCATACTTATTATTTTTCTTGTAAACATTCTAGTATAAAAAGTAATACATTGTTAGGAACTCTGATTTTGAGTTCTAAATAAATATTATAAGTCATAATTATACCTGTTATATTTAAAAAAGTAAGAATATTTAATTTAGAATGACAACCTGCATTAAAAGTAATGGTTTATTAAAGTATCTGGTTCAATTCGTAATTCCGATTACAATGTTAGTGTAAATACTGATATCACATTTTGAGTGAAATAGAAATGAGTCTTGTCGTATATGAAGGAGAAAGATCTTACTATATTGCAATGTGTTTTCAGACTATGGAACAAATGACAAAGACAATTTACTTGGACGTTCTGGTTTGTGCTGCTTGTTTTGTGTAAATAGCACAACAAAAATATTTTCTAGGAAACTTGAAAATATCAGACACCATTATTTCTACCCCAAAATCTCAGTAAATATTAGGTCGGAAACAATGAAATGGTCTCGTTTATTATTACGCCAGGTACATATGGGTACGTGTTTCTCGAAGAACGAGTTCAATAGTCACATTGTTCATCCAAATGCACTATTATTCTCTAGCTCGACAGATTCTAAAGGAAAGATCCTACTTCTTCTTGTGGGCAGGCTTGGATATAGGACATCGGTGGAGTTTTCACAAAGCGCGTAATCAAGGTGACAGTTTGGAATTGTGTTGTGAATCTGATAAGAATTGGAAGACGAAATGGTCTCTTAGGGTTAAGAATGGTTCTAATAATAAAATTCCTAAAAGACGAAACTAATATACTAGGTTACCCTCAACTAATATACTAGGTATACCCTCAACAAAGATATAGTCAAATAATTAAACCGATGTCCCTTGCTAATACCACACGCCAATGGTATGCGACTGTATTAGAAATATCAGGATGTATTCATTTCTCGTTCTATTTAATTTGAGATAAAACGTATCGAAATCGACGTGTCGAAAGTACAATCTGATTTCCTAATTAAGTTACCTTATTTCATATTACTCTCGATACGTCGAACGCATAACATTGAAATGAAATAATAGTTTATACTTCAATGGCATTGATAATCTCGAATTAGGAGAACTGAATAGCTAAATTAGACTCATATATGTACAAAACTCCCGTTTGGAATTCTGTAGTGTATAAAAGAATTTTGACCCTCGGAGGGGGTGAAAGGCCCATTGCGCGGACAGCTCCCTAGCGCCCAGGGCAAAACGCGTCCCCGAAGGGCGATCGCGGCCGGCACGTGACTGGCGCGCGCGCGCCTGCCTGCCCGCCCGCCCGCCCGCCCGCCCGCCCGCCCGCCCGCCCGCCCGCCCTCCCACCCGGGAAACACACGGGCGCCCGCGGCCGTTCGCGGGAAGTGAGATTTACTAAGCTCGGCGAGGGCGGATCGGTCACGCGCCGGGTGGGTGGCCGGGCGCGGGCGCGCTATGGGCAAAGGGGCGGCGGAGGCGGCGGCGAAGGCTTTGGCGGTGGCGGCAACGGCGACCGGACGGACGTATTGGCGGGCGTTCGGACATACACAAGTTGCATCTAGTAGAGACAACGCATTCAGTACTAGCTACATGTGTAGCAATACCACCCCGGCAGAAGTGGTTCTGTGAAAATCCCATTGCCGCTTCCGAGTCTCTGGTGGGGAGGACCTAGGTTTCAAGTCCCGACGAGCCGGATTTTCAACACTAGCTACGTAGATCAACTTCACCCGCCGCCTGGGGAAGAATTCTAGAGACCGGCTGCCCTGATCGGTTGTTTTCCGTTTTCTCTAATTAAGACACGGCCAATGTCGTGGAGGACTTCAACTGTCAACTCAAGAAACGGGCCACTGATCGTGGGCTATCTTGCCCTCCTTATCATCGACCTCCCTCTGCCGTTTCACACACACACACACACACTGAAATGCATTACACCATCATACATGTCTGAAGCTTTGAGCTTGTCCCTGATGGGGCGGGGCCCCATTGAGGAAGATAACGGTTGGGGGAAACTCCACATTCCGACGTGTTGGTGTTGGATCTCGAGGCAGAGGCACCGCCACTTTTTAGGTATAACAGGCACTACCCTCATGATACCACGCCTGGAAACAGTAAATATGTTCACATTTACTCACTCACTCCAATTCCGGCGCCCATTTTTGGCTCCTCAGCTTCACTTTCAAACATGTTTCGGGTAACTTTTTGAAGCTGACCAACAGGGGCTGCCGAGGAGGATGGTTTGTACCAATTCAGAGACATTGATAGGTGAGTTCTACCTACGAATCCCTTATTGACTAAGAAATACTTGTCCTTTTTTTTACCTATGGCATCCTAATGAATGTGGCTCAAAAACACAGTGTGAGAAGTGTTTGTTGGGTTATTATGTTACAAAATAATGTCTTTCTTCGCCTACCTTGACTGCCGAAGACACTAGGCAAGAACGTTGTGACTTATAGTGAAAAGAGGAGCATTGATTCTCACCTTGGAAATGGACGTTTTTGAACATTCGTCTTTCATAATCATTTCATTTCTCACAATTCATCTCCACGAAGAATAACAATATTTATGTAGTTGGAGTCGCATACAGAAACCATTTCCTCCAAAAGAGTCATTGTATTAAAGTATTCGTCATTTTGGATTGGTAACACAATTCCAGGGCCTTCTATCTGCGGAGGACGGCATATGTGAGGATCACGATTGAAGAAACGAACAAACCAATCTGTCCGGGTGGATTTTGAAGAAACATAAGTGCAAATCCTTACTATCCGCATGCATAGCGCTCTTTCAACCCCCCACCAATTCCCGCTCTCTGCCTGCTTTCAGCGCTCGTGTCCGGCCGAACGTATTCCTATCGGCACGGAAGTTAATGTAATGGAGGATATCGCGTGGCAGAACATGAATCGAGCGCAACAGGAACCGGCATTCAAACTGTCTGCCACGCGAGTCCAACGCCACTGTTTAATAAGGCTGTTCCTTGTCGTCAGCAGCAGCGGCAACATGGACGGAACCCTACAGTATTTCTCTGGCGATTAATTGATTCTTTTTAGTTGTGACAGCTGATACGGTCATTAGACCCTTAAGGGTAATGCACGTTAATCCAAGTAGGTAGCGGGTTTCTCTCTCTCTCTCTCTCTCTCTCTCTCTCTCTCTCTCTCTCTCTCTCTCCTTCTGCTCCTCTAGAAAATGTGATTCGGTGCCGACGTACTCGTTGGCTTATGCTGTTTACATTTCCAAGTATCTCCGCGGCGGATCTTCATCTCAGCCATGTCAACTAGCTCCCGACCGGACTCTCGTCATTTATGGCAGTTTTGTGGTGTACGTACATGTGTGAGGAGAGAAGAGGACAAGATGAGGAAGGAGATATCGCGCACTATTCGATGGTCGTTTGTTAAGGTAAATTTTCGCCGCGTGCCTGGTATTTATCAGAAAAACCACGGTCAACTAGCGAGAATGATGGCATGATTTACAAGTAACATAAAGAGATTAAAATCTGTTCACAAATATAGCTACTGTGGAAAATGTTTTCTGCTTGATAACTTTTTGTATACAATTAGAGACTATACCGAGCATCGGAAAGTAATATCGGTTATAAGAACGATACTTAATGTATTAATTACCATTTACTAAATATTATTCTATTATTCTAAAATATGCTTGTAACAAGAATCGTTCTGGGTCAATCTCCGCATCACGATCAGAATTTTTGTCCATTTCCCCTGACCCTTTCAGCGAATTTTGAGATGGCCACTTGTTTTGCTTCTGGACATAAATATATGATTACTATCTGTGCACTTTTTCTATAGTTCGGGGGGAAAGTATATTTATTCAACTAATCGATCTCCATGTTCTCGCGGAAGTGGATTCGTTGTCATTAGGGCTCATGAATAGCCAAAATCTGTAGCTGATTTGCGTTTGCAAATAGTTTTTATTACATGTGAGGGAATATTTTCTGGTCAATGATTGCCAAAAAACGCTCGTTTCAACCTTTATTGATAATTCATCTTGTATATGGGTGAGGGTAGTGATCCCAAAATTGAGAAAACTGTCCTCACAATACCCTTCTTCAAATACTACGTCACACACAGTTTTTACTGTTAAGAGCGTTAAATGAATAAATAATATGGTCAAAGATACCAGCCGCAAGAATAGAATCCTGCTCCACACAGTGGTCGAAGTCGACCCACATATTTAGCATGCGTCAAAAAATCGCCACAGTCGGAAATCGAACCCTAGAAACATACGGTCAGAGCCGCTGCAGTGACAACAAATGTTGCCCTGTGCCATCTCATCCGGTATTTTCGCGGCGAGCACGTCCGCCCTCTTGCGCCGTAAAACGAATTGGAGCCGCAAACCTCCGCTCCCACACGCGCCCACGATACTTGCACCGATGCAGAAGACGGGCGCTGCCGTCGCTCTCCCGAAGAGCAACGAAACGATTAAAGATCGTTGAGCATCATTAGCCGAAGTAAAGTTGTCGTCGTTGCCGACCGAGGGTACTCCAGCGCGGTCGTAACGTTTTCATGGCTGCGTTGCCAGCTCTGCCGCTGCCGCCGCCGGGCCCGCCGCCGGTGCGTCGTCGATCAAAAATCCGCTGCCTGTCGCCGATCGGTGTTGAATTTTTAACGCGATGAGGTGACACTTCTGCCCGGCAGCGCGCGAGCTCGCGTGACAGGGGGGCAGGGCGGGGGCGGGGCGGGGAATGCGGCGCGCGGCGGAAATTGAAGGGGTGGAAGGGGTAGGAAGTGCGTGCGGATCCCTTTGAACGAGCCCGCGCGTGTGTGAGGGATGCATGCGTGTGTGTGTGTGTGTGGAATGAAGTTGTAATGCTTTGGATATTCCGTTTCTACGGAGTGAAGCGTAACATTGGAACGTTGCTCTAAGTAAAAAATACGTTTGTGCTAATAATTGTATAATAACGTACTTCTTACTTAATACCTTAATTAAACAAATGCGATGACGTAATTACGTTAATATTCATCCAGTCTATCAATTGGTAGTAAATGATGTTGAATGATTAATATTTTGAAAATGTCAATAAATATAAATTGCTTTATAATATTTTTTTGAGTACAGTTACATTTCAGTCTAGTTTTTCTTGGTTAAAACGTCCGTATGTTGATTTGTAATCCTGAAGTGAATGTATGCTCAGTTTACGTAGAAAATACTGTTTTAGGATTATGCCACAAAGGGAACAGAATAGAACATTTTAAACATGGGAATCTGAACATGGGCTTTTGAAACATTGAATTAAGAAACAGTTCACTGTGCTTCACCTTTATTCAAGCAAAACGACCCCAATGTCTAGTACATCATGTTAAAAACATTTTTGCGTTCAACGTTTATTAATTACCCTTTTCCACTTCCTTAATTAGTCTCAAGGCTACTACCGTTTATTCCCATATTTTAGTTGTATTAATTTGTATTTTATTGGTTTCCCATTTTATTTTTTGTGAATTTTTAAGTTCAGTAATACACTGCTCATAATGCAGAATACCTTTTCAAGCTTATGTTCATATTTTGAAACATATTAGCAGGATTAATCATATAAGAATGTTGTTTATCTTATATTGTTTGGGTATTCACAACTACGAAACGTTGAACTTGCATGTACATCTGAAAATTGTATTTTTATTCGATTTTTTTTGTTTATGACTATTGTATTTTGGCCTGATTATTTTAGGCTCTGAAGGGTGTTTTTTGGGCAATTACATCTCATTCACAATAAAATAATTTAAACGAAAAATCTCTCCACTAAAAGGACCATTCAGTTAATTTAGAGATTTTATATGATAAAAACCGTAGGAATGATAAGCATGAAAATGTTCCATACAAACTTCAATTTTTTAAATGGAATTCAGTGTAATATAAGAGGGTAAACCCACTATGATATTGAAATGAATTATGCAAATGAACGTGTTAAAATGGCTTTGTACGAAAAATCACAATTTATTTTCACATGATATGTTTAAGCCTTTATGTCAACATTTTCATTACAAAATGAGGTCTTAGTTTTTGATTCAGTTTTTCGTACTGAAGTTCACACAATCAGTGAAAAAACGAGTATGAGCTCCTTGGAAGAATTCATTAAAAATTATCGCTGGATCTCCATAAACGCTGCCGATTGTATACAAAACATTTCATCCGTCGAATACCGTCGATAATATCCAACATAAACAAGTTCATTTCATGAAAGCTCTCTTTTGAATTCGTCGCACACGTGAACAATATTTTTTTTCGAAATTCCTGCATCGTGTGTCACATGGCATCCACATTCGCGCCACATGGTGGCGGGGCTCCGGTGGCAGGGAGGCGTGGCCCAGAGCCGCACATAGCCCGCCGCCGAGGGTCATATTCCAAATGGGAGTATCCGGTGAACCGTGAGGGGCGGGGGCCGGGGGATGCCCCGTACGTGCGAAGGCCCGGACCTATTGCGTGTGTGAATATTCCCTTAGTAAACTGTTCCAATTGCCGTAATGGAAGGCCTAGACCGGGGAGGCCCGCGGTTCCGGACTCAATTTAGTTTACCTGCAACGTAATTTGTCGAAGGAGGCCGAGTGCGGACCGAGCGAGTGGCGGGGACGTGGGCGGAGGCGTGGGCGAGGGCGTGGGCGAGGGCGTGGGCGAGGGCGTGGGCGGCGGCGTTGGTGGCGGCGGGAGGGCAAGGAGGCGGGAGTAGAGCAAGAACGATCCCGAGAAGGAAGGATGGAGAGGCACTTTATATCTGGAACCCTGCCGGTCATGTAGAGTGAACGAAACACGCGAACGTCCGGAGCCAAGAAGTCTCCGTGAGGCTGGGATTGGGTTCTAGTTGGTGTTGCAAGGAGAACTTGCTATTTGATATTGCCTGCTCGTAAGTAATATGATTTAGTATTAAAATCGAACATCTAAAAATCTTATGAACATGTTTTTATAGAAGTAATTCTTCTGTGAAACAGATGGAGGAAAAGAAATAAAGACTTAAAGAAACACAGATTTTAAAAATAATATCAATTTATGGCAATTCAACATGTGCTGATCAAAACTATATAATGCCAGGTATTGAGCTGCAGTCGTATTATGAACTCTGAGAAGAATATACAAGAAAAATTATGATTATAAAACTTTTTAATTTTCGAAAAGATTCTATTTAGGAAACCGGAGTATGATGAACCAACATCCAAAGACCAAACAAAATGTATTTCGTAAAGCTGAATATTCACCTTGTGATCAAGAGTAGGGATTGTGAAGAGATACGCATTTTTCAACCTTTTGTGAATTACGACTCCCTGCCGCGCGTCTAGATTCATCACACTGAGAGCTACTTTTAGACGCGGCCATGTGTTTCACAGTCTCCTTGGAAAAAGTACAGAATTTAAATCATATATTTTAAGCAATTAAAAATGCTTGGAACTGATGCACATTATTTGTGAATTATATAATATTTTGAACATCTACCGTAATGTATTTTTATGCAGTAATATATTATCTCTGAGCTTATATTCAAAATTGTTGTAAAAATGTTGTACTATGAGAAAAAGTAATCAAAATACTGCTAACAGGTTTTTTCTTCATTTTTCAAAATTAGTTTATAAAATACAAATTGAAACTAATATAATTTTAACAAAATGATGTAAAAGACGAGCCCCTCGGATGGCTCAGGGAAAACATGCTAGCTTTCTGTGAGGCCCTCTCGGTTTCGGTTCCTGTCCGGGGCAAAAATGAAACTGTGGTTTTCATTTAAAAATCATCTCAGTTTCTCTAGCTATGCGACGAAAGAAAAAGCTCAGGCCAAGTAAGCTAGGTTGATGATGGGAATACGTCATGCTCGTCGCATGTCTTCTTTACCTCCAGGCGTGGATAAAAAATAAAAACAGGACCCAGGCCTGGGAATATCGCTAGGTTGCAATTATCGTATTAATTCGACCCTAACATGCTAAATACTTTATATACATGACGATAAAAAGTATTTTGTCTTTAAGAGGAAAGTAAGAGTGAGTGAAGTATCTTGTGTAGATGATTCTTTTTCGACGTATGCAATGTTTTATTTCATTCAAATTTATAGTAGAATACAAAATAAAAATATGGTAAGTTACGTCAGGATAAATAGTTCGCTTTGCCACCACCAGGAGCCTGTGCGCCACCGCTCGAAGAGTTGAAGTGTATAGATAAAAACTATCATACATAGGTAATAAAGAGACACTGCAGCAGCTTGTTATGGGCCAGAAAAAACTGCTTTAATCTTATAAATAAAATAAATAATATATTAAAATATTTCTTTTTTTAATCACCTCAGAATATTCGCTATTTGTTTCTATTGTTGTAAAAAAGCAGCAATATGGATAAAAGCAACAAATAGTAATTTATATTAGAAAAATTAAGTGAGGAGGCGAGGATAGGATTAGCTACGTATAAATTGGCCATATTTAGTCATATGAAAATTCTGTCGCTGCACTTTCTCACAGCTTAGAAGTAAATAGTATTTTAGGCTTAGACTCAAGCAGTACGATGCGGCGCATCTCGTGAAGTTTGAAAGAATCAATTGTTTATCACAGAAATCGAGTCAAATTGTGTTAAGACTAGATATCAATGAGCACGTGACCAGACGGTCCAGAGCGGAGAGCTCAGGGCTTTGCGTTATAGACCGTCTCAATCCGGCGGTATCTGCTCGCCTGCGGCGCAGGCCAGGAGCCCCGAATGAGCTGCAGCCGCCGCTGACCTCAGAGGCTGATGGCGGCCTTAGGGAGGCCTCTGCAAAGACCCTGTCGCGCTCGCGGAGCACGCATCGAGGCGGCCTTCTCCTCCCGTGTGACGGAGCCACCGGAGTAGACGCGGAGGCTCGAGCTTTGGGGTCACGCCTCCCACCCACCTCCGCGTAACAGCAGCCCCGAGCGCTGACGCCAAGCACAGCCCTTTGCCGCCTACCACCCCTCTCTCCGCCCCTTCCGATTCCTTCCTTTCGACACTTCTTTCCTCCGACACACTCTGTCACTCTCTGACAACCTCCTCCACCTGCCGCCGACCTCCACCATCTTCCATCAGAAATCACCAATCGCAACCACCTTCAACAAACCTTCGCCACACTCGACCACACTCCCTCAAACCCGACTCCCCTTTGAACACCATTGAACACCACCAACGGACTCAACCGGCCTCAACTAGTCACGACCTGCCTCCACCAGCCTTGACCAGCCGCGATCAGGCTTCACCAGACATCACCACACTTTACCAGAATTCATCTCACTTCACCACACTTCACAGTGTATCACGCTGCATCACGCTGCATCACGCTGCATCAAGCTGCATCACGCTGCATCACACTTCACCAGTCTCGACCAGCCTGTATCATTTTCTCCTAGCATGCACATCCCCATCCCGCCCCGCATCACCCCGCCTCGCTCAGCCCTGCCCCGCCGACCCCGCCCCGCCGGCCCCGCCCCGCCATCCCAGCCCCACCATCCCAGCCCCGCCCCGTTCCACACCGGCGGCCCCGCCCCGCATGCCCCGCCCCGCCGTTCCCCGCAGCCACCACGCCCCACTTGCCCTCACGTGTCCCGCTGCTACGTCGGCAGTCCATCCCCTTCGGTTTCTACTGCCTCTAGATGTCTTCACCCTAGAATTCCGAGGGGAAAGGGGTCGATGAACCCACATGTGTTGATATTGCTCATGAATCTCTCAAATAATTTTCGTAAAGTTTGAGTTATTGTCAACAGGGTTCAAACGACATTTTGCTATTTTCACTGTTAATTCTAAGTTATTTCATAGGAACATAAAAATGAAAATATAGCATTGGGTTCACTAAACCCCTACTTCGGAGACCACGGTACCAAATTCTTATTATGAAATATGTCAGGTACGTAAATGGCCTATCACAAGAAATTGTCTATTCTATGGGTCGTATTCTAGACAGGAATAAAAAAGGATATAACAGTAAATTTTTCTTAGTGACAGCGAAGATATTGTGGTACTCCATGATTATAATTTAAGGATATCAGACGTATCAACCACCAGTAGTAGACAAAATAAATTTACTATGCAGAACATTCAGTCATGCACGTGTTTCGGAATTTTTCCCCATCTTCAGTGGCTCTACAATATTAGAACTGAATTAACAAATTAGCACATGAATGACTTTGTATGACGACTTTGAATGACTTTTAATATTGTAGTGCCACTGGAAATGGAAAAAATTCCCGAAATACGTGTATGACTCAATTTTCTGCATAGTAAATTTATTTTGTGTACTACTTGAGGTTGATACCTCTGATATCGTGCAATTATAGTACATTTTTGTGTAATGTATTTAAAATATTCTTTATATTAAATGTTCTTGAAAACGTTCCTGATATGTTTTTTTCATTTTTACTAATGATTGTATTAAAATTACTAGTTTCAATTGTAATGGATAAATAATTAACGAAATTGTAATAAGAATAGTTATATGTGATAGGTTCAGCGAACTCCCTCCCCCTTCAGAAGCGAATTTACAATAAAAAGCTCCGGAGTCCTAGGGTTAATAGTTGTTATCTGCTGTCGATCCAAGACTTCAACTGAACAACGGAGCAAATCTCAATTTGAGCAAAACTAGGATTTTTAATGGAAACGTCACTATTTAAAAATCCCTATGAACACGCAGGGTATACTTCATCACCAAATGGACAGAAAGGGCACAACACTTGATTATGTTGAACAAGCCGTGTTTGGTCTCTAATGGAACACAGCACACGTGGAAATAAATGCCGATTAACTTTCTTCTCCCTCTTTCGACGCGATGTTCACCATGAATTGTTCGTTTCGTTCTTTTTGTTTAGAAAATGCTTCTTAGTTGTTACTTGAACCTTTCCGGTTGAGCAATTTCGGTTGTTACTTGAAACACTCTGGTTGTGCAGAAAATTCGGACAGGTAGTCAAATTGTTCTGGGCGGATAAATGATTTTAAGTTTGCTTTTCCTACACAGTTTTACCATTGGCGCTTGTCCCGTTGTTTGAGCGCACGATTCACGTTTTGCCACCAATATTAAATGAGATTTACAAGAAGCTCGTTATTGTTTGTAGTATTCTTTAAATCGATTATTTACGTTGCTGATAATAATATCCAACTACTACTTTTATTTCTACAAAACCACAACTACAAAAGATTTGTTGTTCTTTTAGCCACCACCGTCACCACCACCATTTCTTAGTCTGTATACTGGATTTGTAATCGGATATATTCTGATCCATTGCGTCTATCCCAACCAAGTTCAGTTGTATATTTTCACCAAATGGGACTGAGAAATGTACAATCTTCTTCTACTGAAGAATATGAATCCATGGAAAATGGGTGCATGCCTTCCCAATTTGACATAATACCAATGGAGATATCATTCTGTAGACAGATAGTCTTTTTTACTTCTCGCATTACTTCGTAAGAAGAAAAAGCTATTTAATCCTCCTCCAGAAAGCTCCGAATTTTCGGCAGAACACTCTTGTTGCAGGGCATTGGTATCGAAAAAGTGGATAAATCCTCTTGCTACATGTAGTAAATTACTTCCTCTAACACATGGTGTAACCAGAATCCTTGTTTTGTGGGTCCTTGATACCTAAAAATCAATTGACTGCAAACGGTCCGCCCGTCTGCCCGTCGGCCCGTCGGCCCGTCGCACAGAGGAGTATTTCACCGTAAAAGCCCGTCGGCTCGTTCGCCCGTTCGCCCGTGGTCAACGCTAGCGCCTAATCCGTTCAATAGATTTTCTCAAAAATTGATATTCTTGGTTCGATCTGATCGAAATCAAGGCTTTGGGATTTTCGAACAGATATTTTGATTTTTGAGGAGGGTACTTTAGATGAAGCCTTGAAAACATTTTCAAAATTTTCTTAAAAATAGCACCACATTTTTTGGTGAAACATTGTTCTCGGATAGCGTAAATGACGGTAAGAGAATGGTGCAAGTCGCATCTTCGTTGATATCTCGGGTTTTTCGAAAATTGAAAAATGAAATTATTTCTGGGCGTCTTCCAGAACTATTGTATTCAAGATGGAGATTCTTCCTTAATAAAATCTATTCTTTAAAGACATCACGAAGTAAGGTCATGTTCAATTATTTTAAAATATGAGTCATTTCTTGTATAATTTTGGGCAAAATATAGGCATTTCAATTTTTTTGCAATTTTTTCTCAAAAACCGCTCCAATTTTTTCTTCAATTTTCTCTCCGTATGTATCGAGAGACAGTAAATATATGGTACTAATCCAATTTTCGACGACCTCTCCGAAGAAAACATTCTGTTGTAAAATCTCAGCTCTTAAAAATGTCCATGTTTAATTTTTTAATAAAAGAGTAGATTTTGCGTAATTTGTGCCTAAAAGTTCTGCAATTTCCACAAAAATTTCTCAAAAACTGTACCAAATTTTTTCATTAAATTTTCTCCTCGTAAGTAACAATGGACTGTAAAATCTATGGTGCTTGTCCCGTTTCCGGCGAACTCTCCGTATTTTCGAAAATTGCAAGAATTGCGAGTTGGGAAAAGTTTTGGTTGAGACAATAACATGTTTATGCGTCGACGCCTGTTCAATCCTTACCAAGCTTGCGTAGCGTAGTGATATGGGTGACGGTGAGGAAACTCGTAGGACCTGAGTTAGTCTCAAACCAGAAAATGGTTTTGCTGGTTGTAAACACTTTTGCATGTTTATGTAGTTGTATAATACATCGGATCACTTATAAATAATTCGAGAAAGTATGTGTTGTTGTAGCACCACTAGTGCAACACGTCGTGCACGAAGTACAGCTTCCCAGACTTGTTTTCGTTGTGCAAAACGCCTAATTTTTTCATTCGAACTAATAGTGTGCAAAAAATTATGAAGCGTATGCAAAATACCGCCAAACGTGTGTTAAACGTCTTTCACATACAGCTTGTTAAGAAAAATAATATACGCAACACGTGTGTGTTGTTATTCTCTCGCTTATTGCTTTCGAATACGCTAGGGCAAAATAGTCGAGTAGGGCGCGAATCATTATTACTTGCAGTTAGAATATGATAAACTCGAAATACATTTTCGTGTTGTGACTTGCACCAATTTCTAAGTAACCCAATTCGATGGGAATTCAAATTGTTCAATGATCGTTCTTCGTCTTCGTCCCTCAATACTTTCAACTGTATCACAAAGAATATCTGTATTGTCTACGAAGGCATTTATATTATCAGAAGACTTCTGGTTAAGATTCTTCTATCTCTTGAAGAAGGTAATAAAATATTTCCTTAGGTTCAAAGCTTTCGAAACACACAAAAAACGATTAGATGAAAACGGTATTGTTTATGCTTTGTGTTGCGAAAACGCAACATGCATTCACAACCCTGTGAATGCAATACAGCATATGTATGCCATGGAAGCACTTAACAATTCAAAAGTATATTTAGTCTATTAAATAACAATTTACAACTTACAGATGTGTGATAGAAGATAAAAGATAATTACATTTTATTCTACTTGACCGTATATCTTAGACTCCACGTAAATGATATATCACATCTTGACACATTCAATACTTATGGAAAATCTACAAAAAGATTGATTACTATACCGTCAAAATGTTCAACAATGAAGAAAACGATAATTACGCTGTCGTTTATTTGCCTTCTTTGAAAGGAGTCGTGAGTGCATAGTTTTCCTAAAACGCAGCCCTAGGTAAAAATTGGTTAAGGTATTTTTACGGCATTCGCCTGATATTATTCGGAGGAACCACGGACCAATACTGTTAAGAACAGGTAGCCGCTAGAATTCTCATCCTGTAGTAGAATTCGACTCAACTAGTATGTCTAAAATCCGCCAATGTCGGTTCTCGAACCCTAGTATCTTGCGGACGAAGCCACTCCAGGCACGAAGGTACTATTTCCAGCGAGGCGTCTCAGCCGGTCCAGTCATGTCACCAACTGTACTCTCCGTGCCCGCGTTGTCTGCTTCTCGGACCGCCAGCTGCTACTTGCGTCCTTTCGCGCGGCACCGGGCGCATTTGGCGACGGCATTGTCGCACTGCCTGCCGATCAACCAACTCCTGTCACTCGGCGTATTTGCGCTGAGGTTAGGACAGCTGCGACCCCCTGACCAAAGGGTAGATGGAACGTTGGGAAACGATAGAGGGACGGAAGGTTGAAGGTTGAACTCGCCGAATAAGGCATGGTGGTCTGAGGAATTTTCAGACCCCGAAGCGAACGACCAGCAGAGTGGGCTCAGAGCATCAACTGATGTCTCTGCAGTGCTTGTGACCGGGAGGTCAGAGGTTCGAGTCCCGACGATGGCAGCTTTTTGACATTAGCTGGATAGCTGGGTCGAGTTCTGACGCTGACTGCAGAATTCTAATGCTCTTCCTTCTCCTCTCCTCACCTCTTATATAAACACACACTAAAATGCACTACACTACCACACATGCCGGGAGACCGGTCGGGAACTTAGAGCTTGTCCCGGCTGGGGCGGTGCCCCACTGTAAATGCTACCTCGTTGGTAGACGAGCGTTAGATTGCGTCGATTCTCGCCAGCCCAGAATCACTAATCAATAAATCGGAAAAGCAAAGAACGGATAATGAGCCATTTCATCATTTGCAGTTCTTCACGGTTCTTCTTGTGTTCAGGTCGTTTTAATTATGCATCCAACAGCTATAAGACATTATATCCATTTCTGATAAATGAATACCAAATATGCATTTGGTATACTTGTGAGGATGGGAGAAAATCGTTTTTCCTAGATTACGCGCCAGCATTTTTCACTCTCGGGATGTCTTCAAAACCTGCCAATGGAAGGAATGTCGGAAATCTTTTGAATATCCGCACATTGTGGGCATCCCTTGAAACGTCTTGAAGAAACAGACACAAAATATATTGCTTATTAGAAAAGATTTTTTAAAATTGAAATTACATTTTCAATTTAAAAAAAAATTAGAGTGTATGTTGTGGTTTTCATTTGTAAGACAAATTTGCCTATGATCATAATTCAGTGATACTCAAACAAATGTTTCCTCTTCTTTTTAGGTGAGCTATGGCATGAACAAAGACGGTAGCTGGAATGAGTGAACTTGACTTCAGTTCCAGTGGTGAGTTTATATGCTTTTCAAGCCTCCTTAATGACATTTCTCTTTATTATTAAGTTTCATACTATATTTTGTTTATTCCTTTTGTTTGAAGAACTGGGTACGATGTTCTGTTTCATTACAGATTACAGAGGTTTTATTTTAAAATACTAGTTTTCGATAGCAACTAAAACTGCTCACCGAACAGGTGACTCATTAACAATGACTATAAAACATTTTCTTTCGCTTGATCTTGATTGAGCCTTCGCCTTACTGCGTACTTGCAGTAAAACTGAAGTCATTCACGCTACCCATATTGATTCTTTCTTACGAACGTTACATCAGACTGCGGCACAACATTGAGTTACAATGTGCAATTAATATCATAGTCAATGTTACAGAGTAATACTACTTGTAAAAGATATGCGAGTTCTACCAGATAGAAAAGATTACCGAGTTATGAGTACGATTGGTATCAGACATGCCACAATTCATTTGCGCTCATCCAATATTTTTCGACTTAAAAATAAATAGTTAATACAATTTTTTTCAATCAAGATTTTGAA